>CALSBW010022731.1:75378-86584 GCA_943590975.1 Lindbergichthys nudifrons | reverse complement strand
TGTGTGTGTGTGTGTGTGTGTGTGTGTGTGTGTGTGTGTGTGTGTGTCAGTGTAGAGAGAGATCATTGCTTATAAAGTGGCACAATCTTGTATTGTTCATATTGGATATTTCATACTTAGTCCTGTTGAGAGAAGCTTTGTAAGCAGGTTTTTATTTAAACATTGAAGCTTGTGTGGCTCAGGGGGGAATAAAGGTATATGTATTAATGGATCAGTGATTAGATCCCACATTTGCAGTTGACATGTCAGATTGATGTTGGGCAAGATACCTTAATTTCTCCAACAAGCATGTGCCGGACTCTTAAGTGTATGAAAGTTGCTTTGGATAAACGGCATTAGCTTAATAACATGTATTGTAATGCATCAACAATCTCATGAAGCCTATTGAACGTGTGTGTGTCGGAAACATCAATGAAGGTGCATGTGTGCCAATGTGTGCACGAGAGATAAATAGAGAGACATCATCACTCAGACTAGATAATGCAAATAATGCCACGCACAGTCATTATGTTTCTGCACAGCTCATTTGTGGAAAGTAACTAAGTACTTTTACTCCAGCTCTTTTACATTTTCGAGAATATTTTACTTTACTTTACTACTTCTCAATTGTACTCCATTACAAGTTCGAGGCAACTACTTGTTACTCACTCGTATTCTTCATGAGTACTTTTAGTTTTGTTACTTACCATTATTTTGATGCAAATACTTTTGCACTCAGGGCTTTTCCTTATAACAGAGCATTTCTACACTGTGGTATTACTATTACTTAAGTAAAGAGTACTTCTCCTCAGTCTCCTGGGAGGGAGGGGTCACCCCGGAGGAGAGAGGGGCGAGGGGGGAGGAGAGGAGAGAAAGTGAGGAAAGTTGTCAGCGGGTGAAGAGGGAAAAACCGCCCGAGATTAAGTGATTTCCCCCCGCTGCTCTCCCTTCTTTATCCGTCCTCCCTGAAGAAACACCGTGAATACAGGATAGTATTTGCTGCTAAATATAATTTCCCATCAATGAAATCAGCCCTTTTGCGTGCGCGCTCTTAATTAGCAGCCGGTGAGGAGGTGCGCGAGGCAGCAGTTCATAGACTCTCGCGTGCAGAGCCAACATCTTCTCTTGACTTCAGGTGACGAAAGGGAGCCACGAGGGAATTACTAGCGACGCATCGATAGCTTCAAATGCAAAATGATGGATCGATGGAGTCCAGTGAGAGAGACATGGCTGCTGTTGATTCTCGTCTCCGTGTTTCACACCTCAAGTGCAGGTAGGCTGAACATATTAAGGACGTTTTCAAAAAATAAACTTGCTTACATGTTGTTTTAAGTTTTTGGGGACCAGTTTAGCCTTTATTGGAGACTGACTGTGTTAAAAGGGGATTTGAATACACGCGTAAAGGGACCGCAGGCCGGACTCGAACCAGCAGAGACTGAGCCGATGGGTCGCGAGCTCTCACAATCAGTGTCAATTGTTATTTTACTCGCAGGCTTCTCTTGATGCAGTTAAACATAGAACACGTAAAGAAAAGTAGTGATGAAAGCAGTAATAACAGCAAAGAGAAAAATACAATATACAAGTCACTGGTTTCTTACCACTAAACTGTGCAGTAGACTTTTACACTTAACAAAATATATATTACCACCCCTATAACATTTTCAGGTTTTATTAGTAATTCTTACTCTTTCCTCACGTCTTTCTCTCTCTTGTGTGACATCAGTTGTCATCACCTGCCCTCCGGGCCCTGATGAGCTGATCAAAGATTCAATGTCATCCTTAACATAATTTGTAATCCTTTATAGGAAGCATACTAAATATCAGCCATTTGCACAATGTCTGATTTGTTGTTTGAATTTGATTTGTCAATGATGGGTGAACTCCTCCCTCTCCCCCGCAGAAAAAGTAATTTTCCACCTAACTTCTAGTAAATGGGCTTTTTTGACAGATGCTTTTGTCATGCCAGGTCATGCAGACATTAAGTTTATTGAACTGAATATTTCTGGGCTCCTTGAGCCCTCTGCACATTTGCGAAACAGTCGAAAGGCATCGGTCTATATGTCTAGACTTGTTCTGCCATACCTGCCGCATCAGTCTGCTCTCATACAGCAGCATGCAGGAGATTTAACCTGTAGCTAAAGCTGGGTAATGGGGAGCAGACTGAGGCAAATTAAAGTGAGCTGCGCTGAACTCTAACACGGAGTCTAGCAGACCCCCAAGCTTTACTGGAAACACGAGGAGGACTTTGTTCTTTAGGGGCTTTTAGAGCCTGGTGTCACTGATGGTTATCAGGATGAGTTCAAGTTTACGTTAATGTATTTGAGAAGGCAGGTTTTAGGGAGGACTTAAGTATTTCATCCTTTAATGACAGACATTGAGACCATAAAAAGTATAGAAAACTGCAAAGTAGTCCCTTACAATGCTACTAACTTAAGCCATATGTACTTACTGTCTGTTTAACCTCATGTGACCAGTTAAATTAGACCTTATGCATCAGGTCAGTTCAAATTAGTCCATTTATTCTCAACAATTTAATCAACTTCTAAATATACATTATAGTTTATATTATAATTAAAGTAACAATTTCGAAACATTTAAAGGAGTAGTGTGTATGGTTTAGTGACATCTAGTGGTGAGGTTGCATATTGCAACCACTTGTGTGTTATACAACGCACCGCTCTCTGCTGTCATTGAAAGTAAACAATTATTTTAGCCGAACAAATAAATAAAAAAGCAATCACTACAAAAGAGGATACTTAAAGTTAATGTAAGAACCAAAAACACACATTCAGTTGCTGCGCATTGCAATAGGTGGCACCAAAGACAACGAAACAGACATTTTTGGGATTGTTACAAAACAGTCAAATACTTTCACCTCAAGGTCCGTTTGGAAGCCTTTCTGGAGCTGTCAATCAAACTGCAGGCAGATGGTGTTTATAAATTGTCATAAATTGTAGATGTTCTTTCATGTAAGTACAGTCATTCCAATTGTTGAGCAACATTTGCACAAAGACGGATCTAAACAGCTTGCATGACCTTTCCAAAGGTAACACAATCTTCTTTCTGGCACTGTTAAGTCCACCTATAGACATGTTGAATCTCATTTTTACCGTGAACCTTTGCACATTTCTGCACAAAACTATTATGTAATGCACCAATTTACCTTGCCAAATTCTTGGGTTGTGAAAACCTGCTTGGCAATAAACCAGATTGTGATTCTGAATATATTGATTCTGTTAATCTGTTCTCAAAGCAAACAGTGAAAATAACTTCATCACAAGGTTAATGTACCAGACTGTTTGTTGCCCGGAGGCAGTGAATTCCTGGAGCATTTCAATCACTGTTGGGTTGTTAGCGAACTAGCGAAGGTTAACACTTGGCAAGAAAGCGTTTTAGTGTATTTCCCAAAGAAGACCATTGAAAAAACGACTTAATACCACTTTGAAAGTAGATAAACAAGTTTATCATTGTATATGTTAGTAAGGTCCAGAACAAGGTACTTTGAGATTAGGTTATTTAGTCAGTGACACCTAATTTGCTGATTTACCGTCCAAAACATTTACAGTTATCAACCGACACTCAACAAAAAGAAAAAAGTCATGAAAAAACGTCCTTCATCTGAACTTCATTACATCTGTTGTTTTCCTCACTTAATGTCTACGTTTTTGCAAGTCAGCATCCATCTGTTTTATTTAGGATTACATCATCGATCCACTGTGAAAGCAAGCAGGTGATTTGGCAAAGACTCCACCATGTTGCCTCCACGTGCTGTCGGCGAAGAAACTGAGAGAGAAATCTGAAAAGTATTGATGTTATGTCCCGAAAGCCATTAAAGAATTGATTTCAATCTGGCTTCGTATCAAAGATTAAAAAAAGTGTCTGCAGGAAACGTAATTATAGTTTATTTGATCAAGTCTCAATGGTGTATTAAGAACAACGATTTAAAATAGTGAGAACTAAGTAAAGACAATGTTCTTTTTGCAGTATTACTATCAAACCTCACTCTGTCTGTGAAGGTCATTACCGAGGTGACTAATGTCTCTTGACCTTCTGGGTCATCAGAGGTCAAACTAGGTTAGGGTGTGAACCCTGTAGCATCTCACACCTGGAGGACGGATAACTTATCCTTGTAAATACGAAGTTATTAGTAAAGAGAAACACAGATACACACACACAGAGAGAAAAACAAACCCACATACAAACACACAGTATAACATGTAATTCCTTTTTGCTTTTACATTCCTCCTCAACTAATGGACACAGTCTTCAAAACACCATAATTTAACTGTCTGCAGTTACAAGTCAATCCATTTTTTTGCTTACTGTCAAATACTAACACACACCTGGCTGTCAACAGGTAGAGTATAAATCATGATCACAATTATCTGAGCAATGTGGTCAAGTTACGGTCAATTTGTGTCAAGTGTTGCCTCAGGTGTTTCAGGCTGTTGTGTGTTCAGGTGTCTATGAGCCTGTCCTTTGCTATTTATTGCTTTCGAGGTATTCAGTAAAATCATCTGGTTGGCAGTGTTATGTGACTACTTCCAAATATGTTTAGTTTTAAGTCATCTTGCCGCATCCAGAACTATTTGCTTCCAAAACTCCAGTTGAAAGGTGAAACAGATGCCCAGTGCAGAGTAAAAATATCTTTGTATCATGCAACATTCGTGTCTTGCATAATGTGTCAATGCAGAAAATGAAGTGAAGTTAGCAGAATATTAACCACCTCTAGAGTGACACCATAAATAATGTATACTTATTCCATTCCTGTTCGAGACTGAATGGCACCTTTCAAGAAGGATGTTTTAATTTATTCATGGTGTACTTTTTAGTATATATAGTAATATTCATTTAACAGTGACAGCAGTCGCGTCACTTTAAACCTTTCTTCTCCAAGGAACTATGGGATGGCATTATCTCCTTTCCTTTAGTTAGTAACGGCATACTATGCAAGCCCCCAGAAAGTGTGCCGGACGTTGAAACCAATTTGAGTAAGATCCAAACCTTGATACTACAACTTCTGTCAAGTCCAGTACATCATTGGGCCCAAAAATACTTACATTGGGAAAGGGACGTCTGTGCTAAATAAACTACCCAGTACGAACACTTTTATAGCCCTTATTTAAATCATTATGGTCTTAAAGTTGTGAAATGCTCTAAAGCCAAACTTATGCTCTCGAGAGTCAGGTCATTTTGTCTTCATGCACCACTGAGCAACTTTCATAGAAATGAATGGGAGTCCCGCCTCCAACGCTGTATCCGGTTCTGGAGGAGTTAAGAAAGAAAGCATTGAGACACCTTTTCTTAAAGGAGACATGTCATGCTTTTCCGGTTATTACCCGTCCACTTGTGTGTTATGAAGGTTTTTATGCATGTAAACGGTGTGCAGAGTCAAAACCCTCAAAGTACACCCTGTAGCGAGTAAAACTCTAACACAGAAAATACCTCCCCAAAACGCCTCGTTGGAGATACGTCATTGTCCATTTGACGGCATGATGTCATGCTGTATCCGGAACGAAATGGATCAATCCGTGGAGCCGTTACGTTACGTCCGCGGAGCCGTTACGTTAAGCCCCTGCTGATTGGTCCAAATTGACCAATCCACAGACTTCCTCACACACACATCTGTGTGCAGGGAGCAGGCAGCTCAGCTGATTTCTCCTCCCTGGCTGCAGGCTGATAACAGACAGTTGGGATCGCGGCAAAATTCTCTCTGCAGACCCATTCTCACAGCGTTTATCAACCTTTTTCTTACTCAATATCAAGCCACACTTATTGTTTTTACTTCGGCTGTGACTTTGTGTGTGCTCAGGATGAGTTTGGCTGTGTTTCGCTATGTATCCTAAACAAGGAAACAACACCTCCACGGAGCTCAACGCGATTCACAACGTCCCGACCAATCAGAGCACACTGTGCTCACAGGGAGGGTGGGGGCTGGAGCTTTTGGAGCTACAACGAGCCGTTAAAGGCAGAGAGTGAAATTCAGTGAATACACGTAGTTTACAGAGATGCTGTATGAGAAACCAATGTGAGTTTGGAAAAATGCACAATATAAATCTATTTTAGTATACCTCAACAATGGAATTATGATCAGTGGAAATGGCCATGACACCTCTCCTTTAAGAATTTAAAACACTGTTTACAGTTCTTATAAGGGCTGCCTCTTAATACTTGACCGCACTTCTTAAGCAAGAAACACATTTCAACCAGAGCCTCAGTTTAAGATCTTAAGCCTCTATCTGATGGGCTCTCAGCCAGGTAGACACATGTTACTCTGCAGGAAATGCCTGCGGCTCCGTTCCAGCTTGTGTTGTATATATTTTATTGTTTGGCATCATCAACTAAGCTTTCAATCTGAACCCTATCATTATTTAAAGTAAAAAGGATTGGTTGCTGCATGGGTCCTTTCTTAAGGATGAAAATGTTTTAAATGGTGCCCTTCTGGCCATCCGCCCATCGCTGATATTACAGCAGGTTTGATTCAACAGATGATGGGAAACACCTGCTGTGACTTCACTGAATGGGATGTGGCCAGAGGCGAAACAGAAGTGGCTTTCTATCACAAGTAATTCACTGTGAAAATCATATTCTTTTATTTTATTTGTTGCAACATTAGGTCCACTTTGGCCCAGACTGATGTGTTTAAACAATTGTAGGGTTGTACCATGGATTTTGTAAATACATTGAGGTTCTCTCCAAGACAACTTGAACTATATTTGGTAATACCTAAACCTTTAATCATGCTTCATTGGTAATCAGGTAAAAAATGTCTGATATTTGTAAAATATTTTGGGTTTTTGAATATCTGACATCACATATGGCCTCCACGTGCGCTTCAGCTGTACTTAAGTTGTTTGGTGTTAAAGGTCCCATGTCATGGCCATTTCTACTGATCATCATCATTCTACTTTTCCAAACTCACATTGGTTTCTCATACAGCATCTCTGTATGTGTATTCACTCTCTGTCCTAAACAGCTTGTTGGAGCTCCTGCCCCCCCCCCCTCCCTGTGAGCCCAGTGTGCTCTGATTGGGACGTTGCGAGGCTCGCTGATCAGTGAGCTGGCTTACTGGTGTGGTTTCCAGGTCGGCGATACAGCGAGACAGCGCAAAACTCATCCTGAGCACACACAAACACTCACAGCCGAAGTAGAAACAATAAGTATGGCTTGGGGCAGCATAGACAGGTATTTTCTGTGTTAGAGTTTTACTCGCTACAGGGTGTACTTTGAGGGTTTTTGAGTCTGCAGACCGTTTACATGCATAAAAACCTTCCTAAGGGGACGGGTAATAACCAGAAAAGCATGACATGGGACCTTTAAGTGTTAATCAGCAAATGTTAGCACGCTAAACCAAGATTGTCAGCCACGTCACACTAAGACAGACAAAGACAAAGGAGTCCTGTAGAAGTGTAGTGGGAGGTGAAGTGGAGCTGAATTCAACTTGTGAACATAGGAACATGCTAAAACCGTTAAAGTATGATTTTCAGCTTGTGTTGAAACATTTTAGCACTTTTCTCCTAATAAGGTCATTCACTCTTTTCTGCCATACTTTCTCTTTCTTATACTTTCACTGTTGTCTCACCTCTTTTCACCTGCCAGATTTTAACCCGAAGGGCATAATGTGTAGAGAGGTCTATGTGTTTACATACAGGTGCCATGACAATCATAGCATTTGCACAGCATATGCACATTTTACACACTAACAAAGTTGTTTCTGCATTATGAAAATGAACAAATCCAACGAATGCACATCTCACAGGAATGTAACTGGTCCTTGACGAAGTGTTGTTCAAGTGTGTAGTCCTCGCTCCCTTTAAGACAAAGATTAGTGAAACAAAGCGGTTATGGTGCATATGTTTGTGAAGTTGAGTTGGAGTTGGTCCTTTTGCTATTTTCCATAGCTACGGCTAATGCAAAGCCGTCTCAAGTTCCTTTTGAATCCTTTCCAAGATATGTTGAAATAACTACAAGGGCAATGAGGGCAGAAAAGGAATGGTGATTCGGATAAGAGATATTAAGATAAAACTAAGACATGAAAACCTCATCAAAAAATCTAAATGTGGATTTAACTCAATGTAAATGGATTTATGAATAGATTTTTACTCTATTATTACATAATAAGTGTGTAAAATGTGAGAGTGCCAGTTGTCTCATGTTTGACAGGTTTCACTGTAGCAGAAAGGGATTGTCTTCCCGTCAGATTATTAAACAACATAATGAGTTTGGTGCTCAAAGACATTTTTTGTACAGCGATTCATGAAAGTGGCCTTTGTAAATGACAGTTTTTGAAGAGTTGTTCAACTTAGGTTTTACGGACAGTTACAGCAGTGTTTGTCACTTCACAGATTTGAGCTCTAAGCGTGTGTGAACATTGGTTCAATTGAACGTCATTATTGTTTCTATGGCTACAATGATTTTGTATTACTGTGCAATTTTAAGTTGCAAGGATGGGAAATCCTCTTTAACATGAACATAATGTCGGAGCATCTTTATAATAGACCCTCTTTGAAGTCTTTACAACATTCAGCATCAATTCTCTGGACTGGAAAACGCTGATCTGCAACTTAGTGGGTCCACTAATGTTGTCCAGACTTAAACACCACAACAACTTCTTGTCCAATATCAAAGTACTTTACTTGGTTTATGACCAAATACCAGCCAAACTAAGGATCCGATCAGCCTCAGCTCTGCTTTGAGTTCACAGTTAAAGAGAGAGTAAACTGAGATGCTGAACAAAGTAAACTATCCATGTCTGATCTTATCTGAACATCAGAATGTATGTAAACATGTTAGCATGCCGACATTTAGCTCCACTCACATGCACTGTGCGCCCATACAGAGCTACTAGCATAGCTTAATATTGTTTCAAATCAAGTCAGTGTTTATTTAAATAGCTCCAAATCATTATAGAAGTTATCTTATGACTATATTTCATACAGAGCATGTGTAGACCATACCCACACTAATAATAGAACAATGACTATAAAAATTATATAATTCAAAATTCTTGGCAGTAATTAGAGCCATTTACCATCGTCCCCTACCATAATTGAAGTCAGGTTTGTCCTAGTTTACAGCAAATACAGTTGACAGTCTTTGTTCAGCCTTTCTCAGTTCAATCATAAAGCCATCGCAGTTTGTTTACAGCAAAAACAAGATCCAGAAGTGAGAATAGAGTGATTAGAGCCACGTTTAACACAGTTTGTATACAAATATGGGATTGAACTGACTTAAAGGTCACCTATTATACAAAATCCACTTCTTCATGTCTCTTCTACATCAACATGTGTCCCCTCTGTGTAAAGAGATTCTGAAAGTTTCAGGAGAAAAGATTCTCTCTCTTTTTGTCCTGATCCATTTATATAAAAACCTGTCTGAAAATGAGCTGATCAGATTTTGGCCACTTTATGATGTCATAACGATTTCTTGGCTTGTGTAACTATTAGCCAATCACCAACCAAGGTAACCCCCCCCCACCTTATCACCTGAATCTCCTCCTAGAGCACCATTGTGTTCTTTTTTTATAATGTGTTTTTACTGTATTTATTCATAAAAAGTATTTTAATTTGTTTTGTAAAGCACTTTGAATTGTTGCGTACAGAAAAGTGCTATATAAATAAACTTGCCTTGCCTTGCCTTTTTAACCAAATATCTCTCAAAGGGGCGTGGGGAGGGGCTCCTTATTTTCCTCTAAAGTAACAGACAGAGAATCAGCACTTTTGAAACAGGGCTGAAACAGAGGGGATTATGGGACGCTGCCATGATCTGTTTGGTGTTTGGAGCCAAACACTTCAGAGACATGTTTTGTATATATCTGAGACCTATAATATATTGATGAAAAACAGTATAATAGGGGACCTTTAAAGAGCAGTTTGCTGTTAAACTGAAGAGCAGCAACAGTTGTTATGAGTTGTAAAGAGGAAGTCATTTATTTAACTGAATGTCTTAGTTATGTGAGTTGGCTGGGTTTGTAGTCGATCATTTAGTTATTGTTTCCTTGTTTCTACAAGACACTCTGGCGTTTGGTTCAGACACAAATATAACATCACTGGTAATGCTCATTGGTCGTCATGGTGATTGTTAGATATTCTTTACCGAATTGCCAGACTTTATTTTGTAGTATTTTATCATTAGCCTTTGCAGGATATGATTCTCTGTCTTCTGCCTAATGCCAACTCACTGTCAGTTAAAGCCTTTTGCACAGATGTTGAAAACCATTGCTGCATGTAGTAATTATATTTGATAAAGATTTGATTCATGCTTGGCTTTTAACTTATAGTTATGTTCAACCTGTCAGGCAGTACACACATTGTTCAGAAAAGCTTCATAGTTAAAATACAGATGAGACATAGACGAGTAGAGTTATTGAGAGCTTTATATAAAAGAAAATATTGCCAGAAGAATTTGAACGCCTTGAATGTAATTTGTATCACTTTGCACTCTCGCACTGTAGGTCTGTTTGCTATCAATTTCCCTCATGTCTCTAAATATGGGCTCACTCTTTGTTCTGCAGAAATCAAAGTCACTCACTGTGTGACGCAACATCCAAAAGCAATAGAGCACAAGGCCACGAAAAGCAACGTGTAACTGACTGTGAGGAGGCCTGTGTCTGACAAATATTGATGCAGTGTTTGATCTGTGTGTGACAGGAAGTGCTGTTGGAATGAATGTGTGTGAAATCATTTGGATGGAGAGGAGAGAAGGTTACAAATGAGAGGCTGCTGCTTGCGATGATGTGTGATTTAAACATGCCTCAGATTCCTAGAAGGAGATAAGGAGCACATGTGTGTCTGTAAGCTAGCATATTATTCTGTCGCTCTGTCACTGATTCTAAGGATAGGTTTAAAGTGTGTGTTTATTGTATATTGTAATGTGTGAGTGTGTGTCAGGCAGCAGAAGAGACTATCCAGTGAGTTTCTTTGATCAGAGCCATCTGAACTATGAGGAAAGAAAACATATGGTTCCTCCCGTCAGATGCTTCACTCTGCACTCTTTCTACTTCTCTTTTTCACTCTGGTTTTCATCTCCCTGTTTTTTTTTTAATCATTCTCCTGGTTTAGTCTCAGAGGAGAGCGGTGTCAGATGTTTGAGAGAGACGTTTGAGTTAGCTGGAGAAAGAGCAAAAGAGGTGAAGGACTGTAATGACAGTCTCCTGAGGCAAATCCTCTGTGGGGGATCTGAACCACGGTGTGTGTGTGTGTGTGTGTGTGTGTGTGTGTGTGTGTGT
>CALSBW010022731.1:59470-70378 GCA_943590975.1 Lindbergichthys nudifrons | reverse complement strand
TGTGTGTGTGTGTGTGTGTGTGTGTGTGTGTGTGTGTGTGTGTGTGTGTGTGTGTGTGTGTGTGTGTGTGTGTGTGTGTGTGTGTGTGTGTGTGTGTGTGGAAAGGTGCAAAGCAGATGTAGGGTTTACGTAAGCCCCAGAAATACGTGTGAAAAGAAGCCACACCAGTAGAGGCATGCCCTCCTCTCCCCTACCATCTCTTCTTTCTTCTATTGTTCCCTCTTTACCCCCTTCTCTCCCTTTTCACTTTCAATATGTTGCTCATTTATCCCCTGTCTCGTCTTTTACATTCCATATTTTTCTGCTTAGTCCGTCCCACAGATCTCTGACCATTGTGTCGACATTGTTTCAGAAGAATGTGTGCCAGCATATGATATGCATTTCTGCTCACGATTCAACTCTAGCCACATCCTTAGCAATGCCTCAAGCAATTCTAATTGGCTCGATTGCTTGTTACATTTGTGTGTGTGTGTGTGTGTTTGTTTGTGTGTGTGTGTGATCTCAGGCTGAATCATCGTTAAAACACATGTATTCATTTATTGCCCTCTGGTATTAGTCTTGTTGTGTAATGCAGACTGTTGCATGTGCCAAGAAAGGCGTTAATATGTGATTGCACCAAGCTTCTGCACATGCTCTGACAGATACAGCTTCATAATAAGGCCATAATCACACACATTTCTCAGAGGTAACATCACGCTCATACAGGAAGTTGTCAGTTACTTAGTCTGCTGTTTGGTGATGGGTAGGAAGTGCATAGTGCTTTAATTAGAGCTTGTCAGCTTAAAATGGCTGTCTGAGTGATTGGTTGGAAAGAGGTTAATGAGAGATGAGTTTAAATCTCATTAGGTAAAAGGGTCTAAAACTAGTTTAAATAAAAAACATTAAGTGGTGAATCTTTAAAAATAACAGATACACTTAGCACTGCTGTTTTAAATCAATGAGCAAAGTGTGTTAAACTGAAGGTAACCATAGCAACAGTACTTCTGCTTTAAGTTAGCAATAGTATAAAATGCATCATAAATAACTTGAACAAAGGCTGAAGATTTAAAAAAAGGCCCCTCATTTACAAATAACAACTGTCTTTTTAAACTGTAGCAACTATATTCTTTTAAACGGGCCTATTTGGCTTTTTGGGGTTTTCCCTTTCCTGTACTGTGTTACAGTATATAGTTTTTTTTTTATATATATAGTGCATGTAAATGGTCTGCAAAGGCTAAAATGCCAAAGTTCTCTCCAGAGGGAGTTTCTTAATTTAAAAAAAAGCTTTGTTTTTGGCCAAAATGATGAAACTCCCTCCCAATTTCTCTCCAATGTATTTCACTCAACAGCAGAGGAGGTCACTGTTTGCGTCACTGTCTGATCCGCGAAGCTATTTCCGTTGACTCCTTTAAAAGCAAACTCAAAACCCATCTCTTCACATCTGTCTTCCCATCACCTAGTTTCGGCTAATCATTACCATCACTTCAGTCACATGCTTTTATCACATGGCAATACTAATGTTGAGGTATAATGTTGTATAATGTTTTTATAATTTCTATGCTATTTTTATGTTTTTATCTTTGCTTCTGTTTGCTTTGTACAAAATCAATAAATGTTGATTTGATCTGATTTGATATCCTGGCCATGTGAGCGCCCTCTTGAGAAACAGCAGATCAACACCACCTATCCTCTCATCCTTACTGTTTCCTGTCTCTTTACGCAGCAAAGCCCATTGATGTCCTGAAGTTGCTGGAGCTGTCGGACGACATGGAGGGCGTGTCGCTGGAGTCGGGGCTCTGCACCAGCCGGCAGGGAGGAGGGGAGACGGACCTCTCCTATAAGATCGACAGGATTCAACTGAGCGCACCCACCAATCAACTCTTCCCTGGTAATATACCTCTGAGTGGGTAAATATGAATGTATTTAGCCAATGAGAGAACGTGATCTAATTCATGTGTGTGCATCTCTTTCAGATTCTCCATTCCCGATGAATTTCTCCGTGATGACAACAGTCAGAGCTGTGAAAGGCTCTCAGGTCTTTCTCCTCTCCCTGTTCGACTCGGAGGTACGCATCATGAAACGCCACATCAGGACGTTGAAGCCAAACTTTCCCTAAAGCCGACATCATGTTTAATACCTTGGCATGTTTTGAATGTGTTCATCAAAAGGTGTTGATGTATTTAATTCTTTGTTGCATGTTGCTGAGGAGTTAGAGAGTTTTGGCGCCAATTGGAGGGTTGGTGGCTTGATCCCTGACCCCTGCAGTCAGCATGTTTAAGTGTCCTTGGGCAATGTTGTGTGTGAATATGTGAGTCTCCCCGGCGCAAGTGACACCTTAGGTTCATCCCAAAACATGATTTGGCCTCCTCTCTTCCCTCACTTGCCTCTCTTCCTCGAGTCTTAGCACACGTGTTTCCTCCTCCCTGTCTCCTCTGGTAGCTTCCTCCCTCCTCTCTCCTAGAGCAATTGGGATGTCCTTTATCGTGGCTTGTGTTGATCGATTTCTGGCTCAAGTGATCGAGGAGAGAGGAGTCGAGGAGTCGAGGAGTCGAGGAGGGACATTGGGATGAACCTCTCGTGTGGCTGCCTCTGTATGAATGTTTGTGAATGGGTCAATGCTGACTTGCAAAAGTAAAAGTGCTTTCAGGGTTTGCAAAGACTCCAAAAGTGCTATATAAATGCAGTCCATTTACCATTTACTTTAATGAGATAATTCATCGT
Source organism: Lindbergichthys nudifrons (assembly GCA_943590975.1). Lineage (NCBI taxonomy): Eukaryota > Metazoa > Chordata > Actinopteri > Perciformes > Nototheniidae > Lindbergichthys > Lindbergichthys nudifrons. Next base: position 67,678 of record CALSBW010022731.1, on the reverse strand, counting down.
GTCCAGCGTACTAACACATGCTAGACTGACAATCCTTTCCAACCATGCGCTCTGCAAGATTGGATCAGCATTACAGGTTGTCCGTTAAATGGAAATATGTTTTGAAGTCAAAAACGTATAAATCCGCTGAGTCTTGATTGAGGGTGTACATTTACATATTTTTTGTATTTATTTATTTAAGAAGTGACAATGCACATGAATTAACATGAGCACTTCATCATGCAAATGTGCCAGATTTAGCCATTGAGGCAAATTGATGGCATTTAAAGGAAAAATACAATGGCACAGAAAAAAACACACAATTAAAACACAATATTACATTTTATTTGAATATATTATGTCAATGCAATATCTCTTTTACAATGAGATATAATTCCAAATATGAAGAACCTAAGGACAGTAGCTGGAAGTTGTTGATATCATTCCTTTAATTTTGCATAAAAACAACATCTCTCAGGGCACACAGCAGCTGGGTTTGGAGATCGGCCGTTCTCCCGTCTTCCTGTATGAGAACCATGAGGGTCAGCCCTCCCCAGAGCTCTACCCCACCTTCAGAAAGATCAACCTGGCTGATGGCAAGTGGGTAACTACACACGCATGCATCCATACACACACTTTTAGCCTTCGATTTTTTAGTTAAACTTCAAACGCAAGACAGGATTACAAAAGACCCCCGTCACCCCAGCAACAAACGGTTCTGTCTCTGCCCAGAGAGGGGACATTACATTGTAACAGCAGAAAAGAGCCAAAGACAGCTTAATGTTACCTAAGAAGCATGCATACAAAAGTATTAAAGTATTATTTTTTACACAATTTACAAAATACACACCCTGTAACAGTTCTTTTTTTTTGTAATTCTGTATTTATTTGGGGTCACATTATATTAAAAGTACAGTTTTGCAAATCATATATTTTTAGAGACCCGAAAAAGACAAATTAAATACCGAACAAAATTAGAAAAAAATAAAAAAAATACAGAGGGGTTGTTTGAAATGGCAATATATGTACACATGTATCTACTTAAACACACACACATATATATTTATATACATAAATACAAACACATACACATACATATGTACATACATATATATATAATATATGTAATAGTTCTGAGGATTTAGCAGCCGGGTATATATTGCACAGTTATTAACGGCACATATATATATTGCACATATTGAACATAGTTGGTTGGTATTTAACAGCAAGGGGTGTTATAGTCTGTGTTGTGTGTTGTGTGTGTTGTGGTGTGTGTGTGTGTGTGTGTGTGTGTGTGTGTGTGGGGGTCTACTAGGGGCCGTGGTGGTTATATAGTTTGACCGCTGCAGGAAGGAAGGACTAAAACCACCAGACTCCAGGACAGTTTCATCCCACAGGCCATAAGACTGTTCAACACCTGTACTTTTGAAAGAACATCCATAACATTCAACTGTTTTGCAACTTGTAAATATTATCTAATATATCATATTCCAATTACTTGCATATAGACTCTCCTTGCACTATTCTATTTTATTTGTATTCACTATTTTAACTATTTGATCTGTCTTATTGTGTTGCACTGTTGGAGGAGCCTTTCACCTAAGATATTAATTGTTACATCTACACTGTAGCTATGTGCACATGACAATAAAAGCCTTGAATCTTAGTCTCTGCTAAAAAAGGTGGAAAATAAATCTAATTTCTTCTCCAGGTGGCACCGAGTGGCCTACAGTGTGGAGGGCGAGTCAGTGACTCTGTACCTGGACTGCGTCAGACTCGACACCCTGGAGCTGCTCAGAGGTCACAACTCCCACGTCAGCACCGAGGGGGTCACTGTGTTCGGCACACGCCTGCTGGACGAGGACGTATTCGAGGTGTGTGCATATGTATATGTGTTTTATGTAAGAAGACATAGAGAGCAAAGGATGGAGGTGATACTGTCTTCATTGTTTGGTGGAAACTGTAGGAAACTTTAGGAAAAACTGACAAAAAGACTTGGCAAAAGATACAAAGAACGATAACACACCATAAGCTCTCTTTGTATGGTAAGGAAGCGTCTCTGCTTGTGGCGGCTTGTTTAATTTGTCCATCAAATTAATAAGGCTTGTCTCTTTTACTGCCCTCCAGTGGCGGTGAGGATGTACTGCATCTTTACCTCTGCTACAAATCATGACTTTATAATGCTGCAGATTATTGAATAAATGTAGCAGAGGTCAAATATATGGCAGATAAGATATGTTTTTCTCCTGATTCATCAGGTACCTGCAGGCTTCTTGCTTTTGAGTTTGTTTCTTCATGGTTGAATGCACTTATTGTAAGTCTAAATGAGATGTAATGTAATGTCCTTCATCCTACAGTCCTGCTACAGCTCACAAAATGCAGCACACAATGCACTCTGGAAAAGGCTCTCCAAATCTGTAGCTGTGTTAAACCTTATCTGACTTTTATGAGCTTTGTTTTTATTGTGTCCTCAGCAGTGTGAGGTCATTTTGTCAGAACCCAAGTGTGAACCTCGGCCTGTGTTTTGAGTGCAATGTCAGGTGGTCCATCTGTTTAACTGAACAAACCTTCAGCTCATGTTTGGCCTGGACTCCCTTACATGTGTGTGGATTTGAAAGACCGTCTGCTGTCTCTCTGTTATGGCTCCACTTGAGGCTGAAGCTCTGGAGACGATTAACTGCAGAGCGATGATAAAAGTGGCCCGTTAAGTCGCTTTGATCTGACCAAATGAACACATACAGTCTGAGATAAAGACCCGGCAGACAGATGTTTTTGACTTGTCGGCAATTTAATTCATGGTCAATGAAGCTGTTACATATTCTGCATTCCTGATATGCTTTCACTATTAGAGTAGGATGAAATGGTGGATCGTGTTAAAAAAACAATCACAATAAGTTAAACTTGGTGAATGTTGCTCTTAATAATTTTTTTTAAATGAATGCACCCCTTTTTGTTTGCATAGGGACTTATAATTACTTATGATTCATGTTTACGTTATTTTAGTTGTGCACTTTAACAAATGACGTTTCCTGTGCAGTAGTCGAAGTAATTTAGTTAATATTCTCGACTACTTTTTTTTTAACCTTTATTTAACCAGATGAAAACATTGAGACAAAATCTCATTTACAATGCTGACCTGGCCAAGAAGGCAGCAACGTTACACATTATTACACATAACACAGACATGTAAAATACAGAGAACACAACTAAGTAAACAAAAAGACGAAAAGCAGTCACTACATTGTGCACATTTGGGACAGTAAGAAAGGTACTACTTATTACTGCAAGAGCAGCTGGTGGTAAGGACCTCAGACAACTTCAATTTAAAACAGGCTATAGGGACAAGTGCAATCAGTTTGAGGCTTGATTGAAGGTCATTCCAAGACCAAGGACCATAATAAAAAAGACTCCTTTTTCCAGCCTCAGTCCGCACAGCAGGAACCTGGAGCCGTATCCAGGCACTGGTTCTGAGGTTGTATGAGTCACAAACTGGAGCAAAACTGGCACAAATGTACAGTGGAAGCTTATCTACTGTACTTAAAGTGCACCTATCATGCTATTTTTAGGCAATAGCATCGGTCTCAGATATATACAAATATATAAAAAACATGTCTATGAAGTGTTTTGCTCAAAATACCAAACAGATCACCCATTCTAGCCATGCCTCATATCCCTCTATTTCACTTCCTGTTTCAAAAGTGCTGATTTTGGGGTATAAAGCTTTAAAAAAAGTTGATACAAAAAAAGGAGGGGTCTAAACTCATGCGGGACCCGGTACTACTGTCTAAACTAAATACTGCCGTGATGAAACGCCATATCATGGATTATCAAGGATTATTTCTGAAACAGTATGGAGCTCAAAGGCTTTCTCTCTTGCCGGTTATACCACAAAGTGAGTTCCTTTTTATTTCCTGCTTCTTCACACACATGCTCTCCAGTGCAGGTTAGCTCTGAGTGTTAGCGATGCTAATGTGAACATGCACCGACCATATTACGTCCAAAACAGTCGGGCATTGTTTCTGATAGCAACGTTTCTGATTGGGCCGTGGGTGTGAAGCCAGCCTACATTTCCGATATTACGTCATATCGGACGCAAATCTGGACCAGCTCCGTTGTACCCCCGTTTTTAGAGATTTGGGTACGGAGGAAAAGAGAGAGGGTTTTATTTTCTGAGGCTACGTGAGTTCCCTGACACACCGGGGACACATATTTATGTATAACAGACATCAAAAAGTGCATTTTGCATGATAGGTCCCCTTTAAGTACAAATTATAGGTACTTTTGCTGCACCCGAGTATTTTCAGTTTATTGTACTTTATACTTCTACACGTTTTAGTGTTCTACTATTAGTTCCACTGCATTTATTTTACTGATGTATCTACTTTATTACTTCAAAAAAAAGTTTAAAATATGATTATCTGTTATATATGCAACCATTCACCATTATATTTAAGTAACTTAAACCATGAGTGGATTAAAAGAAGATTAACTGGCAGCAATTTTGCTTAAATTATTTTAATTGAAAAAGTCTTCCCGTTCAAGTGTTGTTTTAAAATATAAAAAAAGGGAGTTTGTTTTTTATTATAGAATTCACATATTTGTTCACTTTTTGTTTGTTTTATGTTTTTGTGACGCAGGGAGACATCCAGCAGCTGCTGATAGTCGATGACCCCCGAGCAGCAGAGACTTACTGTCAGGATTACATCCCAGACTGTGACGCAGCGCTGCCCTACAACAGCATCCTCTCTGAGGCCGAGGAGGTAAGCCCTCTGACACACAAAGAGAAACACGACCCCTTTAAAGTCTTTCAACTCTACCCGGCCCACTCCTCACACGTAACAGACGCTGTGAGGCATCTCAGGTGTTGCATATTGTAAATCCTGACTGTCCTTGAAAGCAATGGAGCCCTCAAGGTTTCATTTTTAAGAGGAGAAACCATTACAGGTATTTATGGACAGTTCAGAAGGCCGATATGACAAAAAGACAAACGGTTTCATTATTCTTTTGTCATATATTCACACGAGAAAATACTAGAACATAAATGAAAAGATCACTTTAGGCTGTGAGGCATTTGTTGCATAGCTAGTCAGATATTCAGCCTAACTCTGTATAGGCTATATGTGCAGATTGTAACAACATCAAACACACACCAAGACACATTTCAAGACACTCATTTTCTTTTTATTATAAGAGCACGATTAAGTATTTTGCTCTGAGAAAAAATCTACAAAGTATACAGAATATGAAATTGTTTATTGATTGACAGATAAAGTAATACAATCGAAGCAGTGTGTTTCCTTCTCTTTACACACAAATATGTTACTTCTTGTTTTAGTTTGACGCCTCCAGCTGTTCATGTCTTTGCTCTCGGTACGATACATCAATTTTAAATAAAGTTATAAATCCTAAAAAGCTACTAGCCTCCAACGAGCTCTCACCCTGTGTTTATTTCTCTCTTTGTCCTTTCCTATTCTCACATGGTGTTGTGGTCCAGTACACTTTGCCAGGGTCTTTGTGCCAGTGCTCCACACTCCTGGGAACGTTTTTCAAATCCTCTTCCACTGTTTGACGTATCATCTGGCTTACAGCTCAACACACTGCAGGATTTCCTGGTTTTATTGTGTTCAGTTATTTTATTGTTTCACCACCAGAAATGCAACTTGCCAACGGCAATCATGGAGTTTAGAAACTCTAGCGTCTTCTGATAAAGCTGTAGTGCTCAAACAGTCTATCCTGAAGAATCTAAAGTCAAAGGACTGAGCTGTAGTTGTACCATGTGTGTACCTTTGCCATGTTTTTCTTTTTGAAATAATATGTTTAATGTTTAACTCGAGGGCCAGATGGGACTACTTCATGAATCTGATATCTTAATAAGAAACCTCTGTGTCCTCAAACTCACATTTACACAAGTTACATTCATACATACATATACAGTTTAAACATTTTCTTTAAGTTCAATATCATTTTATATATTTATATGGTTTTATTGAACGAAAGATAAAGATTTTTAAATAATAAACATATTTATTGTTATTTTAATTATTATTAAGATCATTTTGTATGTATTTATCTTATTTTAAACCCAACATGACATTTATTCCATACCGAAAAAGAAAACTGAATTAAAAAAAACATTATAATAGTTAAATAAATACATGGTAGAATAATCTATTAAAATGTATAAATAATCTGAAGTGACATTGCATAAGAGTAAATACATTTACTAAATACATGAATAATATGGCTCTGCTCTTCAGGGGAAAGTGTTCGAAGCGAATTAAAGTACTCTATCAAGCACTGACATTTCATTTGAATCAGTTATATTAATAAATATCAATATTATTTGCATGTATGTAAACAACACCTAACATGCTGACATTATGCACCGTCTCTGTTTTGATTTTCCATGGCCTTCAGGTGGTGAGGAAACCTAAGAAACATGTGGCGGAGGAGTTTGAGGAGTTTGACTACAGCGACCTGTATGAGGACCGCTCTGTTTCCACGGTGACAGCGGGTCCTAATGACACTGAGTACGAGGTGAGGCTCTGAGCACAAACTTTTTCTAGTCTCTATAATTTCCTCTTGTCTTTTTCTGACCCTCATTTATCTGTCTCTGTGGACGCTTCCCCGGACAGATCGTGGAGTACGAAGACTACGACAACACAACGGAATATGAACAGGTGAACGAGTACGAGTACGAAGACGAATACGACGACCGCTACGGACCCGCCGAGAGGGAGCGGGAGATTTCTCTTAACACACGGGTACCGACTACAACTATCACACACCTAGAGTTACACATCATTTCATCCTGTGTAGAGACCTACCTCTTTGTGCCTCTTTATACAGAGACATTATTGTTAATAGTCTTTATTCGTCTCCTCTCATCAGAATTTACCGGAGAAAGGAGAGAAAGGACAGCCAAGCTTTCTGGGAGCGGTGAGAAAAACACACAATGGCATAAAACACACAAACACAACCACACAGGGCGAGATATTGTGCCCAACATCCTGTGCAGGTCTGACCAGATATTTCCTGATTTAAGATAAAAGACACAAATCTAAAGTTTTGCAAGAAATTAGTTTAAACCTCCAAATGTTCTAAGTTTTTTAAAGAGGTTTGGGTACAGCCGGACCGAAAAATGATATGACGATATACATATCATTAATAATAACGAGTTTTTCCACTTTACTACCCTCTTAATATTGTATAACAATATTTTACAATGTTAAAGTTTAACGATCAGGATATGTTATTACTTGTTTTATGAGTTTTGCATTAATGGTTTTCTGGTTTTTTATTTGCGAATTAAATATTGACATTTTTATATTGCCTATTTATTTATGTCTTTTACTTCAGGGCATATACATGTTGCACCTTTGCTCTACCGCTGTACTGTCTTGTGTTCTAATCTTATTTTTGCTCTCGAAGAATTTCTCTTTTAGGGTAATAAAGTACACGACAATTTCCTAATTGTTTTTATAGAGAATTTAAGGAAGGGATTCCTTTCATATGCATTTAAATTCCACTGTCTTATCAGTCCTGTTAGCCTCTCATATATGAGTTGTTTCCCTCATTCTGTCTGGATGTAACACCTTAACCAAACAACACTCTGTGAAATGTCTTCAGGGGACGCAGATCACAGGAGCCCCCGGGCCCCCAGGACCAGAGGTTAGTGAATCCATCACATGAACCGTTTAAACACATTTTCAGGTCAAAAACCTGTGTAGCATGTCGGAGAGTCAGGCACAGATGCAACTGAAGTGACTTTAGAAGTGGAAGATTGCTATTAAATATATAATAATTAAGATAAGATTCGATGTACTTTAATGATCCCAAAGTGGGAAAACAGCAGCAGATTACCAAGTCATTGCAACCAAGTGAAAAATAAAATTGAAATAAAGTTAAGCGGTTAATATATACCTAGTAGAAAATGTATATGTCAATAAAGTTTACACAAAACAGTATAAAAGACTAATCTACTGCTAATAAAATACAATCATAGGATATTTATTTAACACTTTAATGCCAGGAGGTAGATATATAAATATATTCAATTAAATCTAACCCTGCTGTCTTTTTATGTTTTGTTCTCTCTGTACAGGGAGAGACCGGGCCCTTTGGAGTCACAGGATCAGTGGGACCTCGAGGAGACGCTGGGGAGCTGGTGAGGACTGTTTGCTGTGTGTGTGTGTGTGTGTGTGTGTGTGTGTGTGTGTGTGTGTGTGT
>CALSBW010022728.1:0-11885 GCA_943590975.1 Lindbergichthys nudifrons | reverse complement strand
CACCATGGGCTAGAGCTCTGTGTAGCCAAGCCATTAGATACAAGATAGTCAGCCTCCTGTTTCATAAGAACACGTCTTACGTTGGAGTTTGCGCGGTACGGATGTTGTTTAATTGGCCTCGCGCCTTTTACATCAATGTCATGTTTTATCACAGTGGTTTGTGTCGGGACATCATGGAAAAGGCACGGGAAACAAGCCACTAACTGAGTTATGTCATGCTGTTGCCCCTCCTGCAGATGATTTAACGTAGTCTGCAGGGTCTTTATCATCTCAGAGTTACATAATCGGGCACCCGGCTGATGTGAACGGATCACCAAGCCGTCGTCAGATGGACCGGAACTATCTGTAACTATCAACGTAGAAACAGCGACTCTTTGATTATCCAACCCTGCAGGCTGACTATCAGCGGCGGTGCGAGAATGGTAGCGCTTTAGACATTGACATGATATTATTGACATGACAGACGTGCGTTTTACGCCGGCTTTCTGGAGTCCAAATGACATAATCCGTGTCACTGAGACAATCATGGATTTCATACGGACCGAGAAATTTGGCAGAGAGCGCAGCGCCAGGGATAGGCAATAGTGCGAGGACCTTATCACCTATGCACAGCGGCACGGTCATAATTACGCTTCATAACGGCTTGAGAAGCGAAGAGCGACTCTCTGGCGAGTGAGTTTGCCCGGTGCAAACGCTCACGAAACTGGCTAATACGTTCTTATCTGGGGGAGAATTAACCGAGAGAAACTCATCGTGTAGGATTTTAAGTGGACCGCGGGGCTTTCGATTCCCCTCACAGCTTCATGGGCTGCAAACAAAACGAAGGGTATTCCCTCATCCCAGTTTTTTTCCGTTGCCATGCAATACTTTCGCAGCATACTTTTTAGTGTCTGATGCCACCGTTCTAACGCAGCCTGCGACTCTGGGTGGTATGCACTGGATATGACGTGTTTCACCTGCAGTGTTTGAAGGACCTGCTTGAACAGCTTGGACTTAAAGTTTGTCCCTTGGTCACTCTAGATTACACGCGGGATTCCAAATGTGGAAAATAACTTTGTCAAAGCCTTGACTACGGCGGCGGAAGTAATGCTGCGCAGCGGAATAGCTTCAGGGAAACGAGTGGACGTACAGATTATGGTGAGTAAATACTATTGACCAGTTTTTGTACGTGGTAGAGGGCCAACACAATCTATTAACACCCTGTCAAATGGCTCACCTATGGCAGGTATAGGATGTAACGGAGCCTGAGGAACTTTCTGATTAGGTTTACCGACAACCTGACACACATGACAGCAGCGGCAAAAGTTAGAGACATCCTTCTTTAAGCCTGGCCAAAAGAAATGTTTGAGGATGATCTGATATGTTTTAGTCACGCCCAAGTGTCCTGACCATTGGCTTTCATGCAACACAGTCTCACGGCATTTCGTGTTATAGTCACGAAATTCATCTATTGATTCGTGTTCACCAACACGATTTCGCCATTTTTTTCGTGTCACACAGAACGATTTTAAAAGCAATGTAAATAATAACAAATTAGAAGGAAAAAGACATTTAAAAAAATACAGATTTAAGTATTCTGACACAGAACGATTTTAGAAGCAATGTATTTATATTGGTAGTATGTTTCGTGCCTGCACCAAATAATAACAAATTAGAAGGAAAAACAGATGACATAAAATACAGATGTCAGTATTCTGAGGCTCTGAGACATTTCTTTTCCTCACTGACGGCAAAAAAACTCAGACATTATACAATTTAAAATAAAAGGGATAGGGTTAGGCTTAGGGTAAGATATTGAGTAAGAACATGTTTTTATGAACCACACAGCTTCTGGTCTTCCAAGACCCGACCGGACAGAAAGACGTGTTGCAGACACGAAACATACTACCAATAGAAGTACATTGCATTTAAAATCGTTCTGTGTGACACGAAAAAAATGTGAAAATCGTGTTGGTGAACACGAATCAATAGATTAAATAAATGTTGTGACTAATAACACGAAATGCCGTGAGACTGGGTTGTTTCATGGGCTACGGATGGTACATGTTGGCGGTAGGGTGCCGGCACAACTACCTGATGCACTACACTCCAGTCAGCTTCAGCAGTGGCAGTGAGGGACCATTTACGCACTAATATCTCCTTATCCAGTACATAAGCTACCTTCTCACCCCTTGCTTTGTCATTACTCACCACCTGCTCGAAACACTTTACAAGCGTCGGATCCGCCCTCTGCGCAGCGAGTAAACGCTCTCGGGTTACCGGGAGTGTCGAACCGTCAACAGCTGGGCCGGCAGGTTTGCGCTGGCTCAGCGGCCACGTCAGGGGAAGGGGAAACCACAATTTCTGGCTTTTCCTCCAGCATCTTTTCATCTCAAAGCAATGTCCCAAACATAGTATCAGTTAATGACACATCAGTGTCACTCTTACGCGCCTGAGCACGGGTGACGGCACAAATAGGGAAAATGCTCACATTTGTTACAGGCAATACAGACTGAGGAGAATCCAATATTTCAAGTGCAGGAGTTACTTTACCACCTGCGATGTCATTTCCCATTAGGAAAACTATACCCCGTATAGGTAATGCTGGGCACACAGCGACAGGGAAAAATCCAGTGATTAATTTCGCTTCTGCAGCTTGTGGAGAGAAACTGCTCCGCCTCGCTCAAGGCTGCCGGCGTCTTTGTCCCGCGAGATTTCAACGTCTCATGCAGTCGAGCCTCCAGAGCAAGTCGAACAAAATGACTAACCATCATGCAACGCATTAGCAAGACTGCAGTTACAATTGCGCAGGTCTGCGTCGGTCTCGCTCATCTCAAACAAGCCTATTGACTAGTGTAAGAAATTAAAATCAATATTGAATGACGTACCTTAGTTTAAACAGAGTAAGCTTAAAACTGTTTTATTCTGAAAACATTTAGTTAGCATTGGCTTGTGGCTAACGTCGTTGCTAAAGGAATGTACAGTTTATTTTGAAAAGCTTTACTGAAAGGCGTCTCCGTTTGTCAACAGTGACGTCACTTCCGGTTTTACGTTAACGATTACAGCCGTTAAAATGCATTAAATAAAAAGTCATGAATGAGTGTATGAGGGGAAAAGGCATGTGGAGTTATACAATGAACACACAACGTCTAAATCCTCTGTTATACTCGATGTCGGACACAGAAGAAAGAGGAGGGCGGACCCCCGTCGCCACAGCCGCCATTGAGAGGAGGAGCCATGCATGAGATGCAGACTGAGAGACAACGTGGTCTCGGTCTCTTCTTCACCCCGCCGACCTCCCGACCACAGCTGTTGTCCACTATATCGCTCTGTTTGTTTCAAAACCACGTTACTTAATTAAAGTACCATTTGAACCTTTTCCGAGACTCCATTAGTCTCTTTTTAGGTTCAATTCTCACAAAACATAATATTCCCTTCCACTACGCCGACGATGTACAGATCTATCTGCCTCAAAGCAAATGTCACACACTCACTACAGCAGTTGATGGACTGCTTAACAGAGATAAAATCCTGGCTGAGCAAAAACGTTCTCAACCTCAACGAGAGCAAGACTGAGGTCATCTTTTTTGGACCGCATCCTCGACCAAAAATCGCTTTTAAATGTGCTATATAAATAAAACCTGATTTGATTTGAACTTTCTCCTGGCTGCGAAAGAACCAACACAAATCAACACTAGAGTGGCCGTGATCGCCGTGAACGCTGCGGCGCAGACGGACCCGGTGGAATCCCGGGGTGACTCCGCCACTGACAGCCGGCAGCACACACACACACACACACACACACGTTAATCACTGTTAATGGCCAGCAGGTCACTGCCTTGTTGGATACTGGTAGCTTCATGTCTCTGGTGAAGCAAAGTCTTTGCCAGTTGGAACTATGGACTATACAGCAGACAAACAGACATGTTGTGTGTTCACAGGGTCGCTGAATTTATCTCCACGCCTCATTTTGCATTTAATGCTCGGCTCCTTGTACTGTAGCTGACGACACGTTTCCCTCTCCGGCTCCTTCCTCGATTTTCATTCTCTGGAGTTGGCCTTGCCTTGCTACTTTAAAAAGAGACATTGTCAAAAGGAAACACTTCCATGTAGGGCAACTACATCTTTAACCTCTTAAGCACGGCGGTCCCCCCATTGGACCCCTCCCACCGTTTTGTTTTCGAGATAATGTCTCAGGGCTTCTTAACATTTATGAAACTATTAATGTGTAGCACCAGATTAACGGGAAGAATCTCAGCTAACTGAAGATATGAACCATTTTTACCAAAACAAAACAAAACACAAGTCTCATAAGAAGGGTCTAAATGACCCGAGCGAATAAATTCTAACGCACTGCAGCACACAATTCAAGATAAAGATACCCTTATTACTTATCGTAACTGCACATACAATATAGCCGATTAAAGCTGAGACTCCACTGATTATTTAGGTAGAGTATCATCACTGAGCGATCCGAACTTGCGACAGGGGAAGCAAACACAGACATCACAACACGTACCTTTACGGAGCTTTTACGGCAGATCGTCTCATCAATGGCATTAAAACAAAACAATCTACAACTGTTGATCCATAGGTTAATAATGTTCCTGTGCCTTTGAAAAAAATATGTATAATCCATAATTCCATTTTTTATGTAAAAATCGGAGCGGAAAAGTTAGCTGCTAATGGTAGCCACCAGAGTGTATGCAGCTTCCGGTTTTGGTAACGCGTCACTCTCACTCCTTATTTGTTAACGTTTTGGTGTGTATATAACATTCCATTGGCTCTAGCGGTTATAAAGAGATTTCGGCCCAATCCCAAACCACTCCCTCGACCCTACCCCTCCGTGGCGGAGTGAACTCCGTCTGGTGCCACACTCGCAGCTGAATGAAGTTCCCTCCATTAAGGGTTAAGGGTATAAATACAGCGCACCGCTTTGGGACGGCCTCCCCTCTCTCCGTAGGAAACGGAAACGGACGTCATGGTGTCCAACCCACATCTCTCGGCTGCATTGACCTGCGTTGCTATCCGTCGCCTGTTAGAGGGTGCAAGGGCAAGATCCCACAGAAGGCGCAGAAGGTTGAGGCACATTTTAGCGATGTGCCAGTGGCAGGTAAACATTTCAATATTGCTAATTCAACAATTGTCTTAACTTGTATGTGTAATACAAATAGATATTTTTGATATATTTTGATATACATTCATTTATTCTTTCCTTATAAGCTATACGTATATTATATATCTATATAGTGTCTGTAGAATTCCAACACAGAGAAATATTGTCAGTAGTTTATATAATACAAAAGGAAAGGCTAATTTGACTCAAACACAAAAATAGTAAATCCAGAGGTGTGTGTGTGAAATATATTGTATACAGTTTATATAGGGTGTGTATTACAAACATTTCATGTTTATAGTATTTTAACAATACTGTGTCCTGTGTTTGTCTTTTACAGGGGCGCTAAGGTCTTAACATGCAGCTCAATGCTACTGCCCCAATTCTCGCCTTGTTTGCCAACCCTGAAGCCTGTCTAAAGAAGGACTTTAGAGTTAAGCGCTCTAGTGTGGCTTATTTAGTGCAGATGCTTTCCTCCCCAAAGGACCACAGATGGGGACAAGACATCAAGGTGCTTGTTCTCCTCTACAGCTTGGCCCATGGACTATCGCTCTCTGTGGTGAGTTCAGCATTCGGGATTCCCAAATCGACGGTCCACAGGATCATCAGACACGTCAGCGGGAAGATAAAGGCCAACCTGAAGACCCTCATTTCCCTGCCAACTGCAGATGAGCTTCCTTTCTGTCAATAGTCCTGCATTTCACCATGCTGCTGGTGCGATTGATGGATGCCATATACGCATCAAACCTCCAGGAAACGAGTACCACAAAGACTACATCAACTACAAGCTGTTTCCTTCCATCCAGATGCAGGCCACCTGTGACTCAACTGGGAGATTCCTGGATGTTTTCATCGGCTATCCAGGCTCCGTTCATGATGCCAGAGTACTTCGCAACAGCCCCATCTTCAGCCAGGCACTGTTTCCCCCAGCTGGTTGGTTCCTCCTTGGGGACGGTGGTTATCCCTGCCTGGAAAAACCAGTAGCATTACTCACACCCTACAAGGTCCCTCGCGGACAGGTGCGGGCAAGATTCAACGCTCATCATGCCAGGGCTCGGTCTGTGGTGGAAAGAGCATTTGGAAGGATGAAGACTCGCTGGAGGGCATGTTGTGCATTTCTGCACAATCTGTGCAGAAACATGAACGATGTCCTTGACACTGAAGCCTTCCCCCCTGAAGATCAGGACCAGAATCCTCCCCCTGCCGCAGCAGGTGGACAGGAAAGTCCTGGGCACCCCCTAAGGGACAGGATTGCTGGACAACTCTCTGCTCCTGTCCAAATGGCACCACACCTGAGAGAGCACGACTACATTTAATGTACTTTGTGTTTTCTTTTGGCAAAACGTGGTTGTCTGGTAACTTGTGTTGTTGTATTATTATGTGCACACATACCTGATTTCATTTGTGTTTGTTAGTGAGCTCCACTTCTCACTTTAGAGAAAAGAGGTGACATAAAACAAACCTGTGCAACGTTGATTTCAAACTTGGTTTTCCTCAATTGTCTTTCTGCATAATCCCAAATTGGAGAGAAATGTCCTTACCTCTTGGATCATTCAATCACATTATAGGTGCACAGAACAAAGGTTCACAAAATGAACACAGGTCTTCTAATACAATCACTTTTGTTTTTGAGTGCAACTCTGCAAATGGTTTGACATGAGCAATTAATGCCGTAAATGGCATGTATATTTTAATCCCTTATGCTTATACCTATGAAGCGCACACGCATATCTTTATTTCAAATGCTGATATGCAGGGTTAATCTTCAGACTGTGAAAAAAACACTTTTGTTCCGTGCACAACATTACTTTGTGCAAAAGTTTTCCTTCTACATTATCAAACCCACACAGAACAATGTAAGTAACAATCACGCAAAAGCGATGTCACCCGTCTACCTGTATTTACTATATACCCATACAATATTCAAGACATGGAGTACGTTAAATTAGGTTTACTGTCTTCCAAATAAATTATACAAGCGAACAAAAACAACTCTTTACAAGTAACATCAATAATCAACATAAAAATGGCCAATGGTGGGGGGAAAAAAATAAATCACATTTTGAAGACCATTTTTTTCAAACAGGTTGAGAAATTTCTCTGAGTGCTGCATTATTTCTCTGTGGCGTTCGTCCTCTTTTTCTGCCTCGCTTTCTAGGCACTCCAGCACTTTTCCTCTTTTTTGGGGGGGGCTGCTGGGTGGTTCCAGCCTCAGACGGTGTTGAGGGTGGTGAGGGGCCTGGATCATCAGCCACATTGGGGGGGTGGGGGGAAGAGGAGCAGGAAGCAACCTCCGTATCAAATAGGATTGTGGGGTTTGCCAAGGCTGAGGCAACAAGACTAATTGAAGGCCTTGCCCCTATGGCCTCATCCATGGCCATGAAGAAGGGCCATGTTGCAGGGGTTTCTTCCCCCTGATCAGTCCCTGCTCCAGTCCTTTGCCTTTTAAGTCCCTATTGCAAACAAACGCATGTTAGAAATATTTGTTCAGCTTTTTTTAAAACAAACAAATGTTTTACATTAACAATAAACCATTTCCCTTGTATTTTTTCTGTAGGTTCTCCCATTTCTTGGAGGCCTGTTTGTGAGACACATGTTGCCCAAGGTCCAGTTCCTTAATGATTGACCTGTTATCATAGCATATTTCAACAATATATATTGGTGTTAAGGCAATGACCCAAAGTGCACATTCATTACTTTCATTGCACAAAATATGAATTGAGTGCATAATATAACTCACTCCCATGCTTCTTTGGCAGCATTTCGTTTTTTGCAGAACAGGTTGTCCTTGTCCATCCTTAATGCAATAAGTGCCTTGGTTTTTACCACAGTCCCTGAAATTACAAATCACACTTAAGTTTAAACCGATTTTGTAAGTGAATGGATGTGAGATGCATGAATTGACACATGTGTTGTTAGTTTGATTCCGATTTATATTTGTACATCTTCAAAATAAAAATCGAATGTAATCTTGCCAAATGAAATTAACACGTGTAGAGTTCAAAATACATGTTTCACAAAGGCATGTTTTAGTTAAGGCAACGTATTAATTATCGTTAAAAAAAATAACCACATGGAACTCACATTTGTATGACGTTGTTTCCTCCATGCCCGAAAAACTGTTGCACATCTGTGGAGTGAGACTATCGAGCTTGCATCCATGCAAACTCGCTGTCGGAGGCTTTTATAACCCACTACCCCTCCCCTCTGATTGCTTTGGAACAGCCCTCAATGTGGCGGACCCTCCGCGTGAACGCGCAAACGGAGGGGTAGTGTGTAGGGGTAGGGTCGAGGGAGTGGTTTGGGATTGGGCCAGAATTCATCAAAATCGAGCAAGGGGGGCCAGAGATAGGTCAAATCCACTCAAATGACCCCAGAAGTGGGTTTTTTTGGCTAAATCTCTCTAAAATGGTCAAATGTCACTTGTTTTGCATCAATCTTGATACAGGGTACTTATTATATGTTGTACTTTGGATTCCTAAAGCTTTTAGTCTACTAACCCATCATCCAAGGGTAGTTTTCACTATAAGTAAAAAATATTTTTTGGACGGACACTATAATTTACAATGTCAAATCTGAATTTTCTTTAAAATAAAAAACATCTATATTGATTCCGACTTTTCTACATCCAACTCACAGGTTTATCATTGCTTTGAGAAAAAAGATTATTAATTTAACCCTTTTAGAAGGGAAGATATGAGGAAGAGGAAATTTGTTCTGGGAATGTCATTTTCGAGCCTGAGACCTGAAAAACAGGCTCAGGGCTGAACAGGTTAAGGGGCCCTTTCCTGTAGTGTGTTCTATAGGTTTTAGTGCATCTAAATTATCTGCAAAGACTAAAATCCCTGTGTTCCCTTCAGAGTGAAACGTCTCCATGGGACTCCTTTGTTTACTTCCAGAACATAGTGACATCACCGTGTAACACTCGCACTTCTATTGGCTAGCGCTCCAACACATTGTACGTGATAGGCTATGCGGCGGGACATCTCTAAGCTGTTGACCAATCACAACAGAGCCAGCCAGTTAACCAATCAGAGCAGACTGGGCTCTGGTTTCAGACAGAGGGTGAAAATAGGTGCTGCAGCACAGGCAGTATGAGAAAAATAAAGAGCTTTTTGAACATTAAAGCATGGAGATGGGTCAAAATATTTCCATTTATGTTCACAAGTGTTGCGTTTTATTCTATTTTTTTATGTTGAATTTTTTTCTCTTGCATGTGCTCTGTGTTTTTCTGATGTAAATCTTTTGCGACCCGTGATTTTTAAAAAGGTGCTTTTTAAAATACATTCTGATTAATTCTCCCATATGTTTATTTTGTTCAATATGCTTTGACATCTACCCTCCATTTAAATTCCCCACAACTTTGATGTGAAAGTAAACAGACGTAATTAGTCACGACTCACTTACATGAATAATACAGTTTCTGTTTACTTTTCAAACTATTTTGGTTTTAGCAAAGACTGCAAAGATTACCATAGTAACAAGTGGTATCTTACTGTGTTTTACATAAATGGCTCAATGGACAAAAATACACATTCTTATTTACCATGTTGTTTTTTTTTGTTATATTATACTCATCTCTAATAAACTGAGGGTGTTAAATCATGCTCTTTCCGAAGAGGACCACAATGTAAAGATTATTGCACTTTTATCATGTTGGTAACACTTTAATAACTTATTTTTTTCCATGTATTTAAATCTGCTTCCTCAAAATGTGTATTTCCTCTCTGGTAAACGTCTTCCTTTGTGAACCCAGGTCTTATTTTATTTCAGCTTTAGTGCTGTTGAAATCAAACCACAAGCATGGCTTTTATGACATCTTCTCAGTCGGAGCTGCAGTGTAAATACTATGAAATCCAGGAGATAAGAGCATGGAGGAAATCTCTGTATAAAGATCAATGTTCCCTGCTGGGAGAGAGCCTTTGGAGAAGCTTCCCTGGGTCAGACACGTAATTTCCCGGCACAGCGTGAATCAAAGGATCTACAGCATGACTCCTAAAGCTAGAGCTGCTCTTTGAATTCTCCTGGAGGTTGTTTTGCTAAAAGTGTTATAGTGGATGTTTATCCAATGTATTACACAGCTTAGGTGAATACTCAATGCTGATTGGTCACTCTGGTAAGTTCCAGAGTTCTGCTATGTTTCCGCTAACATACCGTTGCTAGGGAGAACAGACCGTTGCTAGGGAGGATCAAGGGGACTGTGTGCAGTCGTATCAATCTGGAGAAAGAAGTCCGGTCCATTTAACGTCAGCTTTGGACAACAAAAAATTGTTTTCTCCTTTTTAATATTCATTTTTATATTTGTGCAGAGATAGTAAATGTATGTTCACATATATACACAACCAATATATTATATATATTTACATATATTACATGTTACTTGTTAGACGCTTTATATATATATTACTCAATATATGGAAAGTGGCAATTACTGATGTATTATCCCATATACCTGTACTGCAATATATTATAATATATTAACACAATATATTCTATATATCTTCAATATATTTTGTAGATATGAATAAATATGTTTTTCATGTTGATTATTAATCAGTATCAGTTGGTGTAGCCAACAGCAAGATTTCCTTTATTAAATATTTTCCATTAACCAGTAAATCAGAAAACAAAATAATGCAATATATTGACAGTTAATATATGGGGAAATATATTTTCTTTGCGTAAGGGGCGTAAACGGGGTGTTACGTGCCGTGGTTTGTGTGCGTCTCTCCCCCCTCTCCCCCTGATTGTCTCCCTGCAGGTGCAGCCGCTCCCTCAGGTGCTCCCAATCCCCAATCAGGGCCTCCATAAAGGACCTGAGGAAGGCTTCCTTCTCCTCTGGCTGCATGTGTGAGACCTGTTAGGTTAACCCGTGTTTTGTTCATTGTTAGATGTGCTCCAGTTTACCTTAGTCACTTTCTTTTAGGAGAAAGTTGTTCTTAGTTTACCTTAAAGGGGACCTATCATGCAAAATGCACTTTTGTATGTCTTTTATACATAAATATGTGTCCCCGGTGTGTAAGGGAACTCACAAAGTCTCAGAAAACAAAACCCTCTCTTTTCCTCCGTACCCACATCTCTAAAAAAAAAAAAGAAAGAAAAGGGGGGTGCTAAGAAGCAGATCCACAATTTTCGCTCATAATGTCATTGGCGACATCCGGCCAACGTGACACGTCCCAACCTATCGTCTCTGTATACAGTTGCAGCTGTGTGTCTGTATTCAGCAGGATGTCTGCTGGAGGCTTAGAGTAAAGTTGTTATATATATATAATGGCACTGTTCTAGCGGTAAACACTTAAGAAAGATCATGTCAAGCTATGCGCAGCGAGTTTTGGCAAGCATGCTAACCTAGCCATGGAGCTAACGCTTTAGGCTACTGGAGAGAATATGTGTAACATAATGTCCTTGTGGTGGATGTAGAAAGAACAGACTGGATTATTGCAGAGTAGAACTGGATCAGCAGCTCCTGAGACAGGTTGTACTCCCTGAGCTGGCGCAGGAAGTCTTCTGCTATCATGATATACATGCAGTGCAAACATATTCATCATCTGTGGAGGGCAGTCCCACACATCTAGTGTGATACCACATGCAGGTGGTGCACTTAATCTGACAGGGAAAAAGATAAATACCTTAGAATACTGTCAAACATTTCGTCAGGTTCACATCAATCATCCTGATTAGGATGTAAGCCGCTTTAATTTCCTTAGACATTATTTCAATGCCAATGGGTGTCAGATATAGGGTTCAAATCTTAGCTGTGGTCCTTTCTGTTTAGAGTCTGTGTTCGTAT
>CALSBW010022715.1:8648-29695 GCA_943590975.1 Lindbergichthys nudifrons | reverse complement strand
TACATGTTTACTTGCATACAGTGTAGAATCATATCTTTTTACTTCAACCTACATAATAAAATATCTCTCTAAGTTACAAGGATGACCTTATTTTATCAACCTCAAACAGAAGCCGTTTGTTCTACAGTATTATCCCACTTAACGCTTAACACTTGTCTTTTCGTTTTAACCTTTATATATACAGTCTATGGTTTTAAGTTAACTTGGAGGATACGATTAGCATCGTTAGCACCGATGTAGCTACCACTCCCTTACACGCTAACCCAAGCCTTAACATTCATTACGTAGCTGATTAAAATCATAAACACATAAATAAAGTACTCAAATTTCACTTACCGCAAAACGGCATTCATGCACCGTCTGTTTCAACCGCAGAGCGAGTCACAATAGTCCGATATATAAGCATGAAGAACAAACAAACACGGCCGGGGTCAAGTTGTGTTCCCTGGGTGAACTGAGCAGGTAGAGTCCCTGTAGCTTCACGGAGACGGAGCAGCTAGCAGAGAGACAAGAAGCTAACAGCAGCAGTCACTTGACAGAGCTGTCACTCAATGTGACCACGCCCTAATTTATGCAAAAACTTTAAGACCTAATATAAATAAAAGGGTCATGTTAGAAAACAATTCACTCACAGATCCATAATCATGAAGGTGGAATCTAACTATATCTATAATAATATTTATTGGATCCATGGGTAGAAACATGTTTTTTTAGGCTGTGAAATTGGGCATTTTAACATGGGGGTCTATGGAAATTGCTCCTTTCTGCAGTCAGCGCCTATCGGCCAATATATGAACTGCAGTTCGTGGCACTTCCGTATTGGCGTCCCGGCTCTTCCCCAGAGTTTGCCGCTTGGTCTGAACACAGCAGAGTATTTACAATAGCATATACAAACAAAAATACTGCATGTGGGTGCACACTTACATTCTCTGTCTTACTGTTACATAAATCCCATGAGTGTATGATATTAAGTTAGCTTCATTATATCTCAATCAGTGATTAAGTGAATAATAAAGTTTCTATCGGGTCACTATCAGCCTGTCACTCATTATTTTCAGGTAGGGGGCGGGGTTTGGAGGAACGGAGAGGAGACGGTGATCGCGGAAGCTTTTTTCCTCCTGCCTTCACAAACTTTACACACGTATATATCGTCTGAAAATTGCTAGAGGACATTCATACTCTGCAATCCAAGACCACCAAAAACCTGACATGATTGTAACGCGATTATTTTTGAAAAACATAAATCCCTGTGTCTCTGAGCCGCAACGACACGGAGTGATTCAGAGCGGGTCCTTCTGCTGTTGGTTCTGGACTGGTGTTGGTGGATAAAGCAGACTGCTCCGTGTTTGGTGTTGCTGTGCCGCTGTCACGTCTGTTCCCTGATCTCTGCGTCACCGACCGATTTGATAATAAAGTGACAGAAAAAAAAACGTTATAGTAAAGCCGCGGCCGGAAAATCAGGAAGCAACGTTACTACGCAATAATCGATTATCTTCCGTCACTGCATCGATACCGAATCGTCCACGTCCGCATCGCCATGCATCGTAGAAACGATTATTTTCAACACCCCTAATGACAATACAGTGGGTTAACAAACGCCTTTTTTGAAAGGAACATTTGCCTTCGACCCTTAATATCTGTGCATAACCCTGCACTGAGACATAGCTGTACAGAACTTGGAAATAGTGAACAATCTTATGCTTTCTGAAGGGCTAAAAAGTGATGAAAATGATGGATTGCTCTCAGCATTTTCCATATGTGCCGAACAATTCTACATACACAGTACAAAGGTATCTCAGTGGGACCACTAAAGTTCCGTTCGGTATTCAGATGCTGCATGTTGACCCACAAACTTCCTCTCTACCACTGAGAGGAAACTATTCTTGCTGCACCATTAACAATTTCAAACTCCCCCAAAAGATCCACTTGAATTTTTGCTGCGTCCAAAACCACATTTCAGCAGACACCTTTCATAATTTATGTCATCCAAAGGGCACCTCTCCAAACAGTGTGCAACTTACATAACCCCAGAAGGATTCTGGTGAATATGACATCGCTGAATCAAATACAATTTTAAAGCAGCAACAATAATTGTCCACTAATAAAAATGTGTAAAAAGATGAAGCAGGAAATGAATTGACTGCTTGTTACTGTAGGTAATGTGTGGATTTATGTATCAGTCTGTAGCCTCCTTTCTTTCTCCCCTCCTCCTCACCCTTTTCTTCCACATCCATGCTTTATGTACAGAATCAATTATTTAACATGCAGTTTTCAAAAACTGTACCTCCCACTGCCAACTGCATGCCTTGTTGTAGCCTCAGAACAACACTGCTACTGAAGCTGCATACAGAAACAGAGCTATAGCCTGTTCTCCATTCTGAGACACTATACACGCTGTATACTGTCTGAAGTTAGTAATTGGAACTACTTTAATTCTTTAAGATAAATATATGGACTTCTCATTTTTGCGAGATAATGCAGGAAAGGATACACACATTTTCTGCTAATGTTTTTTTTGCCAAAAACTGGAACAGTGAAGTGTGTTTTTCTATTATAAATTGTATATTAGGTGACCATGGTAACACCTCATCTAGGTTAGAAGGGTCAATATATAGGGTTTCCATTGTTCTGAATGCATGAGGCAGTGTCAGTCAGCTGATCTGTCATGTAATTTGTTTCTGACTGAAAACTGAGCTCAACAACTATTGGAAATCCAATGTTCTAACAGAACAAAATGTTGTTTTACTAGTGCAACTTAAGTCAAAGATTTGTGGTGCTCTAAGCTGAACTTAAAACTACTAATGTCCTCCTATACACCTATCCTGAATCGGCTTCCAGACACTACTACTGGCCTTCTGTGCTCAAAGGGGTATTTCCTACATGTAGGACAAGGTTAAACCATACCCTCCAGCACGTGCGATTGGCTCTGCATCGGCCAATCGCTGCTCCCTCACTGCGAGTAAAACCCAGGTACCCCTCAACCAAAAACACGCCTGTTTGCAATCGTGGCTCCAAAGTGGTGAAACAAACTACGACTGATATTAGAACAGCAGAAATCAATCAATCAATCAACAACTTTATTAATCCTGCAAGGGGCAATTGGTTATGAGCAGCAGCTTATGTCATGTACACAGGCAAGAACATACAGGAAGAAAACACACACAGATACACCCGGGAGCACAGATGTGTATCATTCCAATTTACACAATAAATAGTTCATAGCATCACAATAATAAATAAATAAATAATCAAGTTAAAAGCCTTTCAAGAATTTAAAAGTTTGAGTGCAGAAGGGATGAATGATTTTGAAAAGCGATTAGTCCTTTGATCAGGTAGAGCATATCTTCGCCCTGATGGCAACAGACAAAAGCCTAGCATGGGCTTGTGGCTTTTCAAGGTGTTTGTTGAGGGTGTGCAGTATAAAAAGCTTTGCATCCTCTACGCCTCTCCCTGCCTGATACGCAAATTGTAGTGGATCAAGTTCACCACCTACTACTGACATGACAAGGCCTTTAACCATTTTTTCAAACATTTTCATTAGGTGCGTTCACACCGGAGTACTTTGGTGTACTTTTCCCACAATAGTTCATCAGAACTACGATATATTTGCGTTCACACCAAAAAGCCCCAGGAACTAAAGTAGCTCAAATTAGTTCGTCCGACCCGCTTTTCAGTCCCTGCTAGAGAGCAGGGACTGTTGTGGGAGAAAATAGTTCATACGTGTGATTGTCTGTGCGGAATGCAAACCACGCCCGTTTGACTTGCCCCATTTTTTTTTGGAAGCGGCCATTGTATTTGCTCGCTTCGGCCAGCGTACCCGAAGAGTTTACTTTTGTGAAAGCAGTTATTATAGCATCACTAAATAAATCATCGGAGCGGTGGAATTGATGAGGATGTCTCTACTGAATGCAGTTTCCGTGGGTCAGCAAAGTTAGCAGACCTGGCAAAGTCATGTCGGGACGACTACGAAGGTAAAATAAAATACATGCACTGCACTGTTTTAATCTGCACAATACTGGTCTTAGATGTACTTTTATTTGCTCAGTAGATCGAGCTAGCCATGCTAGAACTTGCTAACGTTAGGTCCAAGCTGGCTAACAACATCTAGCTAGCTAGCTATTCTCAGCCGTGCCCGCTATGAACACGTTTTGACTTGTGAATAAGTGTGCAATGTTCTGTAATTTGCTTCACTAACTCATGGCACTAATCGTGTGTTTCAGGCGGGGTGTTTCTCTCAGGATTAGAAACTAGTTTTCCCCTCCGGGATAAAACGATAATATAACGTTAGCAATTAGCATGCTAGCTGGACATAATGCTACCTCTGTATTCTTACCTCTAACAATACATTGTAGTTGCTATAATTTCAAGTAATTTGCAACATTCATTCTACATGTTAATGGTAAAAGCTTAAACAGTTGATTACCTGCATGCCACAAAGACTGATGTTCTAATATTTGTGCACATTTAAGTAGAAATGTAATTGAAATTCTATTTATTTTTCCTTTTTTTTATTGATTGTTATAATTGTACTCAGCCATGTTATGTTAGATGTCAATCCACTTACACTGTAACTACTCTGGCCTTGAAAGAAGGTTACACATCTAACTGATGTCCACTAATCCCTATAAAACAAAGTTCTAGCATACATTAAGCACAACACAATAAATAAGGGCACTTTGATATTTATTCTTTATTTGATATTATTTGATCCTATCTATCTATCTACTTTACACCTGCATTTTGTACACTGTCCCCTGCCTGCACCATGTCCAATGTTGTCTCGTTGTTGCGATTAAACTGATCTTGTATCTTGCATATTTCACCTTAGGAAAGTGGGCACGCGATGACAGCTTCCTTGACACCATCATGGCGACGGACCGCTGTGCCATGGTCAGCAAGGAGAATGAGGACCTGCGTGCCAAGGAGATGCACGACGAACGGCTGCTGCATTCACACAAGGCCCAGGAATCGAGGTGGAGCAACAAAATACCTTTCAGGCTGGGCTTCTGGCAGTGCTGATTAAATCCAACAGGCCTTCAATACAAAAATTAAGAAAAACTTGTCGTCGTTGATAAACTGTACAATGACTTGTTGGGAGGCATGTGGTGCAGTGGTCTGGTGCGTTGGTGTTCGGATCAGGGGAGCACAGGTTCAAACCCCACTGCAGTCAGGATGTCGTTGTGTCCCTGGGCAAGACACTTCACCCCAAATTGCCTACACCTGGGACAGTTAATTTTGTATTATTGTGATTATATATATATGCCAGTTATTAATACTGACACCTAACTTTGCACTAAGGTGTGTCTGCTGCTGAGCCTACCTATTGTTATTATATATATATTAGGGCTGTCAGTCGATTCAAATATTTAATCGCGATTAATCGCATGATTGTCCATAGTTAATCGCGATTAATCGCAAATTAATCGCACATTTTTTATCTGTTCTAAATGTACCTTAGAGGGATATCTTTCAAGTTTTTAATACTCTTATCAACATATGAGTGGACAAATATGCTTTATATGTTTGTTTATTATCATTTGAACAATGACAAATATTCTCATGAATATTAAACACAACAACCTCTGAACATTACAAATATTCGCCTCAATTCAACCTGGAACCTCTCTCATACAATAATACTGTGTGCGTGTGTGTGTGCGTGTGCGTGAGAGAGTGTGTGTGGAGACACTGTGATGGATCGTTGGAGCTATGTGCAGCTCAAGGCATATATGCTCGAATGGGAGCTGCCTGGACGCTGCAATCATGTTGCGCGTACTATCCGTGCTGAGTGTGCTGACTTTTCGTACAATGTCCCACTGTCTGGCTACCTGCATAAAGTCAAGTGCTCGGCGCAGTTGTCGGCGAAATGTCATTGAAACAGCTCCTTATATCCGTTAGCGCAGCTAGCTAGCACCAGATGCTAACAACAACAACAACACGTAAGGTGTGCCTTGCTCGCGCGAGTCGCGCCACACATACCCTCCCGGTCCTCCCGATGGCCAGTCCGGGCCTGCCAGTGAGCGTGGAAGTGTGGTCTGCCACAAGCGGGCCGTAGGAGTGGGGCTGTCAGCATCAGCTTGTAGATGGTATTTTACACTCGATGCGCTCTGAAACTACGGCGGCCGAGGACAAAAAATACACATGCGTTAATCGCGTTAAAATAATTAGTGGCGTTATTTTTTTTTTGCGTTAACGCGTTATTAACGCGTTAACTTGACAGCCCTAATATATATATATATATATATATATATATTGCCACTGTTATTATATTGTTTTGATACTACTGACACTTATTGATCTGCTGCTGATAAATAAAAGAGAACCTACATGCACGGCACTAGCATCATGACTGTCTTTGTTTAAACCAGCAGCAGTGCAGCGGTACACAGACTAACCTGAGTGTGTGTAACGTAGTTCTTCAGGTGTGTATGCTTAACATGTATGTATTTATCACAGTAAAGATGGTATACATATTATTTCAACCTCATCCCATTGTCTTTAACACACATTTAACATAATAATATACTCATTAATATACACATATACAGTATGAGTACTGTTTTGATACTGACATTTAATCTTTGCACTAAGGTGTGTCTGCACTATTGTAATTGTGTCTGTTGACTGGTAAATAAAAGAGAGAACCAAATGCACTGTACAAAAGATCAGCTTTATTGTCAATTTACAATTTCCATGCTGTTCAGATGCCTCTCCCCAACGTTGCTTCCAGGCGAATACAGAGGAGTTGAAAAGAGCCTTTGGACATTCGGAAATCTTTGATCCACTGCACATTGGTGTACGTTGGCACCACCTCCCACCAGGCTGACGTTCTATTGTTCACCCAGAGTTCCGTAGTATTCGCATATCTGGAACACATACAAAGATACAAATTAGCCCTACATAACTCCATAAATCCTACATTAGATAGTATTAATGTGATTTAATGAACGTACCATTGCTGTACTTTGGGCGTGATAACGGCCATCATCCTCAGCTGTCCTACGGCGAAACATGTCCATAGCGTGTGCTTTCGTCGTCTAATCCTTTTGTTAAGGCTTCTTAACCGCCTTCACCTCCGACTCAGCATTTATATTGCATTTGAATGGTCGATCTGTATTTGTATTTGTGGCTGAGTTATTGGCTTAAATAACTCAGTTACGAAGCTGTATAACACGACCACCAAAACGTCAACTCCATACCGTGTCTGAGGTCGGAAGGTAAACAAGCATACAGCGGAAGCGGAAGTTTTTTTTCTTCTTCTTCTCTCGGTTGTTGGGTGAATTGCAACTTTAAGGTGCATACCGCCACCTACTGTACTCACCGTGAAGTTGTTTGCGGCCTGCCAGTAAACCCAAAGCAGAAGAAGAAGAAGTGACGTCAGCGGCTCATTTGCCTAATCCACCCCCAGGAACTCATTTTGGTGTGAACGCGATCTGCTTTAGTTCATCAGAACTAAAGGAGCTCTCATGAACTAAAGTTCTCATGAACTACTGTGGGAAAAGTACTTGGTGTGAACGCCCCTATTACCAATGACGTTAAAGCCACCGGTCTGAAGTCGTTAAGGACTTTAGGATGAGGTTTCTTAGGGATGGAAATTACAGTTGAGGATTTCCACATATCAGGAATTTGGCTATTCTCAAGTGACAATTGGAAGATATGCTGGAAAACACCACAGAGTTTGCTAGCACAATACTGGAGTGTACGCCCACAAATATGGTCTGGACCTGGGGCCTTCCTAATATTGACTCGTTTTAAGAGATTCCTAACATCATCCTGTTCAATGACTATGTCTGAGATAGGGGAGAGAGACTCTCTAAGTGTTGAGGTGTTTATGGAGAAATCATTTTTCTCGAATCGAGAATAAAAAATGTTAAAAGCATTGGGGAGGTCTGCCTCATTTGTTCCCTCAATGTTAATGGGATTCCTAGCCCTGTCATTGTTGTTACCCTGGGAGATGGAGGACATTGATTTGATTCCCCTCCAGGCTTCCTGAAGATCTCCACTGCTGTATTTGAGTTCCACCTTAAGCTATTTTAGCTTTTCTTATCTCATTTCTTAATTCTCTGTTAATTTCTTTTTTGTCCTGACTGTTTCCAGAATAAAATATACGTTTCATTCTATTTATAACACTCTTTAGTTCCTTCGTGACCCACGGCTTATTATTAGGGAAGACGGTAATGTCTTTACAAGGAATGTTAGACTCCACACAAAATAATATGTAGGATGAGACAGTTGACGTCAGTTCATTGAGATCAGAGCATGAGCTATAAAACACATCCCAATCCGTGCAGTGAAGTAAAAATATATGATTCTACACTGTATTGAAGTAAACATGTATTGTATTTTAGTGAACATTTATTGTTTGAACTGTTTTAGGTAATCACAACGGGTTTTGATAATAGGAATGTTATTCTCACTTTTAAACTCACTGACCCAGAGATCTTGTGTTATACACTCACATGTTCCCTTCACCTCAACATACAGATGTTGGTTTTAAGGTCGTTATGGACCCCTCTATATGGGTGCACTAAAGTTAAAATGTCGGAGGAGGGGTAGTTTATGTGAAAAAAAACCATAAGAAGGGAATGTGGTGAAGATAAGGTAGAGATAAACGTTGACTTTTGACCTGGGGGAAGTTAGGATCTCACGTTCTGGCCAGAACTCTGATTGAACCCGACCAGATGTGAATCCAACCAGTAAGAACACTTGGGGGAGGTGAGCAGTTTACACAGCTCCTCCCCAGGGGCTCTCTAATTCGCTGTTGAATAAAAGGGGGAGGGAACAAGTCAACACATCTCCGCCCCGAAATATAAGTATGAATACTATTGTTTTTGAAGAAAAAAGGGCTTTTTGGTTGGGTGAGTTGGTTTGTCCTGATATCTGTGTCCGCATGGCATCACAAACCTAAAGTCAATTGCTTTTTGTTTGATGAGTTGGTTTGTCCTGACACCTGTGTCCGCATGGCATCACAAACCTAAAGTCAATTGCTTTTTGTTTGATGAGTTGGTTTGTCCTGACACCTTTATCCGCATGGCATCACCAAAACCTGAAGTCCGGAGTACTCTGTAAAACCTGTATATTTGTTCTATTTCCTACCAGTAAACTCAGATAATTGTTATAACTTTGATTCCGGTGTTTTCAATTCCTTTCTGATTTAATAGAGACCAGCCTCATTCAACGAACGGCGTGGAGAGGGGGCTATCAGCCACCAGATAAGTGCCCAACTCCAACAGCAGTCCAAACATGCCTGTAAGGTGGCAATGCTTTCCTCTGTCCAACATTTCACAGTTTTTTTTGTGCACACTTGTTTTCTGCAGATGGGTTTGTAGATCGGCACCAGAAGAACGCTCGTGTGGTATGATGCTCCAAAAGGGGGCATGGTCTCGGACTTGAACGCACCAGGCACCGTGCCGTAACATAAATCAATCATGGATTTATTTAAAGTTGTAGGACACGTGACATACTGCTCGTATGTTTTTAAGGTCTTATGTACCTGACAGTTATTAAAATCTCCTAAAATAAATTCAGTAGCATCGGGGGAGAGGGAGTCCAGTCTGTTAGTAACTTCCTCAATCAGCTGGGTGGCTGCTGAGGCGCTTGCCCATGGGTGAATGTAAACAATAGTGAAAAACAGCTGGGGGAACTCTCTAGGCAAGTAGAAGGGGCGAAGCTAAATGGATAACAGTTCAAGATCCGGAGTACATATTTCCTTCCGAACTGTGAAAGAATTACAGTACCTTTTGTTGATATAAAAGCATACTCCACCCACGCGGGATTTGTTTGTTATGACAGGCGACCGGTCCATCCGAACAGGGTACCCAAAACCGCTGATGTGTAGGTCCTCGTTGCTGTCCGAGGCTTTCAGCCACGTCTCAGTGAATGCCAGCAGACACGCGTCCCTGTAATCTTGCTTGAATTTAGCACAAGCCTCCAATTTGTACAATTTGTTCCGTAGGGATTGAACATTGGAGAGAAGGATAGTTGGGAGCGGGGGGAGCCGGCGTCGGTTGTCTACCCCGTTTGTCCTCAGTCTGCGTTGAACGCCTCCTCTCCTTCCTCTCTTCCTCCGACGATTTTTGGGCAACATCCCGCCTGGTAAAGCATTTGTACTACTACTTCTTAGGAAGTGGGGAATAGGCGGAATAGGGTTACTTGCTGCCAGTGAACGTATATCCAGCAGCAGCTCACGGCTGTAGATGAGCCTGTGACTTAGCACGTCACCGCTGAGTCCCCATGCCATACGGCTGAAAAGAGTCCAAAGCACCACAAGGACGCATATATAGAATCTCCGCATGATTAAAATAATCCACACAAGCTCCTGGATGTAGAAAAGTTCACACAAACTAGAAGAAACAACAAAAACAAAGCATGACACACACAGCTGCTCCCAGGTCGCACCAGCGTGAGCGCCCCGGAAGACATCTGCAATATCAAATCAAATCAAATCAAGTTTTATTTATATAGCACATTTTTAAACGATTTTTGGTCGAGCCAAAGTGCTGTACATATAATAAAAAATACCCTACAGTAAAGACACTTTACAGCAAATACAACAGCAGTTTGTGCAGAATATCAGTATGAGAAAAACATATCTAAAGTCTACATATCTTCTGTAGCAGACTGAAAACATAGCTGTTTCCAATGCATTAAAAGTATGTATGTATGTAGCACTTGATAGGTTGGGCCTAAATAAAGCCAATGCAGGAGCAGTTACAATAGTTTGGCTTATTGAAAACCAATCTACTTGTAAGATTCTTG
This sequence comes from Lindbergichthys nudifrons, assembly GCA_943590975.1. NCBI lineage: Eukaryota > Metazoa > Chordata > Actinopteri > Perciformes > Nototheniidae > Lindbergichthys > Lindbergichthys nudifrons. The sequence continues at coordinate 18,937 of CALSBW010022715.1, read as the reverse complement.
CTTTTTCAGCCAAGCTCTTCATGGTTGTATGCACTTGTTGTGAGTTGCTTTGGATGAAAATGTTAAGTGTTAACATGCTGATGTATGTAATGATTAGCAGCTAATTGTTAAAAAGTAGATCAGTTATTATAAGGTAAACCGTTTAACGTGAGATGTAAGTTCCAGTCATCCAACAACGTCCTTGGAGATAAAGGGATTCATTGCCTTACTCGCAGACATTTTAGCACGTCTTGATGTCTGGAATTGAGCACTGCTTTGGCAGATGAGGAAAAATAAATCTGCTAAACGTGCATTTTATCATTTAGGTGTTCTGCATCTGTGACAAAATGCAAATTCAGAGAAAATTAGGTATACTGCTTGGCTTGAGCTGTAAATTGTACAAAGTCCAATTCCAAATGGCAGAGGTAAACAGCGCTAATGTAGATGATCTAGACCAGTGGTTCTCAACTGGTGGGTCGCGGACCCGTTTCGAGTGGTTCGCGGATGTGTGAGTGAAGATATTTTTTTTTTAAAAGTCAAACTTTTATTTTGAAGGCCCGATTTTGTAACGCCGTGCATGCAATCGGCGTTGGACTGGAAGTACCGGAGACCATAAACGGTTTTGAAAACTTCTGTCACGATCGTCTTCTCAATAAAATATCTTTGCTGATGTTTTTTCGAGTCTTCTGGCCAATCAGAATCAAGATTGTTGCCGGAAGTCCCCACGGAGAATAACTTTGCGGTAGAACTCTTCTTTATACATCCATGGGTTGAAGTAAACAGATATGGTTCTAAACTGTATTGAAGTAAACATGTATTATTTTGAATTGTATTTTAGTGAACATGTATTGTTTGAACTGTTTTAAGTAATCACATATATAGATATTGTATTATAGATATACATATTCTTTTTAAGGTTCTTTCTGGGCATCATTATACCTGTGCACAATGTTTAGTTGTCTGAGAAAGAATAGTTTATGTGAAATATTCCATGGGAAAGTAAGGGAGTGAATATCGGTGCAGAGATAAGATTGACTTTGCCCCTGTTGAACTTCAGAATCTCACGTTCTGGTCAGAACTCTGATTCGCTGTATTGGACCCGACCAGAAGTGAATCCAACCAGTAAAAACACCTGGGGGAGTGAGCAGCTCACACAGCTCCTCCCCACGGACTCTCTGATTCGCTTCGGAGTAAAATGGGAAGGAAGAGTCGACACATCTCCACCCCAAAATATGGATATGAATACTGTTGTTTTTGTATGTAAAATGTTTGCTGACTGGCTGGTCCCGATACCTGTATCGCACAGCAGTAGAAACCTGAAGTCCGGAGTACTCTGTAAAACTTTTATACGTGTTTTGTTTCTTACCAGTAAAATCAGATTATTGTTATAACCTTTAATTCCGGTGTTTTGAATTCCTTTCTTTATTAAATAGAACCAGCCTCATCTAACGAACGGCGCGGAGGGGGGGGCTTTAAAGCCACCACCAAGGTGTTTGCTACAACAAATGATGACCTGCGACGTGATGAGTGCTGATCTCTAGAAAGGAACACCGAGAGCCAGCGGACGGAATTCAGTCCAGGGGAGGACACCGAGATACCGTTGACAACTAAACCAATCGCGCGATATACAAAAGGTGAGCAGACACCTGTTTTGACTATCAAAAATCTGTGATTGATTATACTACAACATTTTAGAGTTGTCAGCGGCGTTCTCAGTGTTCTTAGTCACGGTAGGAAATACAATACATATTCTAGTTGGGAAAGTGCTTAGAGTCAGGTAGAGCATTCCTGTACCTAACGCACAAAGTGTTTGTAAGAGGCGGGTAGCTAAGTCCCGTGCCTTAACTCACTAAAAACAAAGACTGCAAGTACGTAAAAAACAGATGGGTTAAAATCCCCGTAGGTCAAGTAAAGATTGATTAATACGGTTGGCTTGTTAGTGCTTTAATTGAAGACTGCGAGGGCGTAAAAAACAGATGGGTTAAAATCCCCGTAAATCAAGTAAAGATTGATTAATACGGTTGCCTTGGTAGTGCTTTAAATGTATAAAATTGCTAGAATTGTTATATTGCGGGTGATACGAGAGGAGAGAGAAGCGACCTCCAACTAACTATTTGGAACGACCGAATCTCATCACAACTCTTGCTGTGGGGCTAATCAGGCTCATTAAACGTGACGATAAAGAGATTTTGTTGACTGGGTTCCAACTCCTTGCCTGAATCCGCAATCGCCGTAAGGGGGTTGTAGAAGCTTGCTTCAGGAAGTCACGCTATCTGTTGAAATATACATCGCACAATAAAAATCTGCCTGGGGATAAAATGTGTGTAAAACTGCAAACATAATTTAAGAACACCACTCTGTACACAGTACATACTTAGAAAAGAAGTAGTACACAGAAATAGAATTCAGATAGTACAAAGTCTGTATAAGGGAATAAACTCTGTGTAATAATTGAGAGAAAAGCCAAGAAGAGAGTTGTGTAGGCAAGTCTGCAGAGCACAGACAGAGAGGAGAAGCTCATTCGTGGTCAGCTGCTGCCCTCTGGTGGCGAACAGGGAGTGTAACAATATTTTTGACTATTTCACACTGGAAACTTAGAATTAAGGACAGGGCATTCACATAAATACAATAAGGACGTTAAGAGTAAAGACAATAATTGTCCAGTATATTAAATAAATACAAACAAACACATATCAACATAGTCAGATAATATAAACGAGGTCAATCATGGAAGGAGATTTTGAAAAAATGACATAAGCGTTCCAATTTCCGGAAGCTTCCGCGAGCAACTGGTCAGGTGCTACCATCTGGTGGGCAATAGGGTGTGGCACAAAACAAACAGAGACTAATGGTAAATTAAGGTTTGGCTCCATCTGCTGGACATATGATATATAAGTAATAATAATATATAATATATAACTGATATTTAATAAACTGATATATAAGGCTCGATATTTCTGAAAATGAGAACACCGTTAACGGCATTCTATTTCAGAAAAAGGGGGGATGTAGATCAGGCAATATGTATTTGAGATTATTACGTTTTTAAGAGAAATCGATAAATTTTAAATAATCTAGTTTTGGTTCTTTTTTGTTTTGTTTTGTTTTGTTTGTTTGTTCTTTTTTGTTCGGTTTTGTTTTATTTCTTTTGTTTATTGTTTTCTGCATAGTTTCTTGTCCACACTCCAGTCTAGTTGGTGGCGGTAATGCACCTACAAGTTGGTTTGCCAACCGCCAATAAACACTAAAGAAGTAGAAGAGATGAGTTCAAAACCATATTTCCAGCAACTTAAGGGCTTGGTATGAGACTTCTCCACACAGGATGCTGACGCCAAAGGGGGACCCGAGAAACACGAGGCCAACACAGCAGAGTTCGTCTGGCTGAAAGTCATCAGGCCTAAGTGACTCAACCCCAGGTTTTCCGGCCCCTACCGAGTGACCCAAAGGACCTCCCATGCCGTCCGCCTAGAAGGAAAGGGAGACAACTGGTACCACTGGAGCCAGTGTGCGGTCGGGAAAACACCTGCGAGGACCCTAGACGACATCAGGACAGATCTGGCCCTCGTCAAGGAAGTCGACCCAGAAGGCGTCATCAGCGGACCGGAGGAGGAGGATCGGGAGGACATCTCTCCAGCAGTCGACCCGGAAGCCGCCATCAGCGGACCGGAGGAGGAGGATCGGGAAGACATCTCTCCAGCATCGACCCGGAAGCCGCCATCAGCGGGCCGGAGGAGGAGGATCGGGACATCTCTCCAGCATCGACCCGGAAGCCGCCATCAGCGGGCCGGAGGAGGAGAATCCAGAAGACATCTCTCTAGCAGGCAGCCCAGAAGCTGCCGTCAGCGGGCTGGGGGGACAAAGACACGGCAAACCAAGACGGCACAGGGAACTCCACTTCCCGCTGAAACAGGTTGAGATAGCCGGTGTGGAACTTTGTTTTAACAATCAATTTTTTGAGGAACTTTCAACTTTAATTTTTTTGCCCATTTGTTTAAGGGATTTGCATATTTTTGTTGCCCATTTGTTTAAGTTATTTGTTTATTTTTATTCTACAGAACTATGTGTTAAAGGTTCCAGGAAATATTGAAGGGTTCTTTTGGGGTAGACTACTGACATATGTGGGGACCCACATTTACCATTAAAAATCAATCACTAACCAAGTTGGGAGTAACTCCTGTTTTACTTTCCAAATAGGCCCTTTTATCATTACTCAACATCTGGACGAGGGTAGATGTCTATTTAAATATTCCTCGTACTCAAGAGAGTTTTGGTATATCTGGGCCTCAATCTCCCTCAGGGGGCACGTTTTGTATTCTGGGAAACCAAGGTACGATCGCATTGACCATTGGTAATATACGGTTTAGAGATACCAGAAGAATTGGAGCTAACAGCATAATTATGTACGGGCACTGGAGAATGGTAGCGGGCCTGGGCCTCCTACTTACCATGATGGTAACGATAATTTTCATTGTCTGTAAAACTAATGATGTTCTTTCTCCAACTCTCGCCCCAGTAAGGATAGTAAGGACCAAAAGAGGGACTAGAGCCTTATGTCTCCAAAAAGAACCTTCACTCTCCAAGAAGGTAGCGACGGAAAAGTGGACATAGATCTGTGCGCAATCGCCCCATGTTCCAACTATGACAGATCATACTCAGGTTTCGCTAAATATGTCTGCCTCACCCCAACAGTATGCAATACTCACACCCGAGGATGTAAATGCGAATCCTGGTCTTATGTACTAGTTAACTCTGGTCCGAAAGACTGGGGATATACGCCTAAATTCAAATCAGCAAGGATTGTTGCGTCACTAAAACGTAGAATGAAAGTCATTAGAAAGAACCCTATCTCTCCCTGTGCTATAGGAAGATGCAACCCTGTCTTAATTATCCTAAGAAGGGTTGAGATCGGCGATGCAGGTCTATATATTTTGGCACCACACGCAGGAAGAAAGTCACCCCAAGGTCTGTTTAAAATAGTTGTCACTCCGAAACCAGCAGTAACTCGCCCAACTAACGCCGGGATACAATATATGTCCAAAATCATCTGCGGAGATAAATGTACTAGCGAAGTTGGTGAAATTGAACCACTAGACATAATTCAAATGGCCACGGGTTTTACTGATGATAATCTATGGTTAAAATGGGTTGCTGGGACTGCTCACGAACAAATGGTAGGTGATTGTTTAGCTTGTGCGACCGCTCGTCCCCACTTGATAACTGACCCAGCTCCTCTCTTCCCTTCAGATATCTGGGGTTACAACTGCATGTTAAAACTTACCCAAATGGCTAGCCCATCAAACTGTACAACCTTAGCCAGCCTTTTCCCACCGATTGATAATGGCACAAAAACAGGACCCTTTACACCAAGAAAAGGCAGAGGGGAATACACTTGTTTCGAATGAACCAGCGCCTCCCCTAAATGTAATCTGGGTAGTGTTTCCTCTGACTGGTGCAACAGCACTCTAGCAGGTAATATGGTAGGTCAGTGGGCAGGGGTGGACTTTACTATTATTGTGGCGGCCGACGCTTTTATACCAGAATTCCGGAAGCATCAATAGGACTTTGTGCAATGACCCGCCTCCATGCCCCTTTGACATTACTAGGTGACAGGTTAATTCCCCTCGATGCGAAACACGTCTCGAACGGTCAGTTAGCTAACCGACGTGAAGACACGTTTTAAACAAAAGGGACGCAGAGGTCAACTTTGACCTTTCCAGTAACTCCCCTACTTACATTGACTCCATAGGAATCCCTCGGGGGGTCCCTAATGAGTACAAATTAGCTGACCAGATCGCGACAGGGTTCGAAAATATTCCTATCATTTCAGCTTTTCTTCACATTACCCCTAACAAAAATGTAGACAGGATTAACTTTGTACATTACAATGTCCTACGTTTGGCAAACCTCACAAGGGACGCAGTAGAAGGCCTAGCTGAACAGTTAGAGCCTACCTCCCTTATGGCTGTACAAAATAGAATGGCGTTGGATATGCTTCTGGCGGAGAAAGGGGGTGTTTGCGCAATGTTCGGTGATATGTGCTGCACGTTTATTTCCAACAACACGGCGCCTGACGGTTCTGTGACTAAAGCCTTAGAGGGTCTACGTACCCTATCCAAAACCATGCATGAACAATCAGGGATCAACAATCCTATGGAGGAATGGATGACAAACATGTTTGGTAAATGGAAAAGTTTAATAATGTCTCTTCTAATTTCTGTGGCTACTTTTATTGCCATTTTAGTGACATGTGGTTGTTGTTGTTGTGTGCCTTGTATCCGCTCATTGTGTGTTAGACTCATCAGTTCCACCATTGAGGGAAAAGCTGCCCCTTCCCCTTTGTACTAAATGCCCTTGTTGGCTTATGCGTCGGAGGGGGAAGAGTACGATGACTCAGCCGACAAGGACGAACTTTTTTAAACATATTTTAGTCTCCCTCCACTGTCATAAGAAGTTGTTGTAGTGGACTGTTCCTAAAGGTTTAAAGTTCTCTAAATCCCAGCTTCTGATGGATTTATATAAATGTTGGGACAGACACAGTAGAAAAGAATGACATTGGTTATGTTTCAAATGCTATATGTTGATCTCGTGAGGTGAGATCAAAAGAAGGATTGAAGTAAACAGATATGGTTCTAAACTGTATTGAAGTAAACATGTATTATTTTGAATTGTATTTTAGTGAACATGTATTGTTTGAACTGTTTTAAGTAATCACATATATAGATATTGTATTCTCACTTACAACTCACTGACCCAGAGATCCTGTTACACACACATACACCTCCTTCTACTAGAGCACACACGCATATTATTTTCAAGGTTCTTTCTGGGCATCATTATATCTGTGCACAATGTTTAGTTGTCTGAGAAAGAATAGTTTATGTGAAATATTCCATGGGAAAGTAAGGGAGTGAATATCGGTGCAGAGATAAGATTGACTTTGCCCCTGTTGAACTTCAGAATCTCACGTTCTGGTCAGAACTCTGATTCGCTGTATTGGACCCGACCAGAAGTGAATCCAACCAGTAAAAACACCTGGGGGAGTGAGCAGCTCACACAGCTCCTCCCCACGGACTCTCTGATTCGCTTCGGAGTAAAATGGGAAGGAAGAGTCGACACATCTCCGCCCCAAAATATGGATATGAATACTGTTGTTTTTGTATGTAAAATGCTTCCTGTTTGCTGACTGGCTGGTCCCGGTACCTGTATCACACAGCAATAGAAACCTGAAGTCCGGAGTACTCTGTAAAACTTGTATACGTGTTTTGTTTCTTACCAGTAAAATCAGATTATTGTTATAACCTTTATTCCGGTGTTTTGAATTCCTTTCTTTATTAAATAGAATCAGCCTCATCTAACGAACGGCGCGTAGCGGAGGGGGGGGGGGCTTTCAGCCACCACCTAGGTGTTTTGCTACAACAGGATACAACTTCAGATAAAAATGAACACATAATGAAATATGACCCCCGGTTTGATGATTGACAGGTCACAGAACAATGGGAGCTATCTACCCTTACCCACAATTTAAAGTAAATCACACAGACTATCTCCTCTTTACTCTTCTCGCAGCAAGATGTCAGAACAAAGTGAAAAACAAACAATGGCATAAAATATTATTAATATGTCGGGTAGTAATAGATTTATTTATTTTCTTCTCATAGTGTACCAGAATGCGTAGTTTATGTTAGTATTTCTAAAAATCTCCTGGGGGAGAATCCCCCCAGACCCCCCTGCTGGGGTTGGGTTTTCAGCCCGTGTGCCTTTTTATATAGTTCAGCTTTGGTTCCATCATCTCATTAAACCTTTTTTAAAAGCATACTTTAGTTCTGTGAAGGGATATAAGGGATATATGCACTGTACTTCACTTTCATTAATATTGTATGCTCAAAAGCGTTTATATTACAGCACGATTTTTGGTTGAATAGATTTGAGTGCTTCAAAATGTTGGGTCGCGATGTATTGACCAAGTAAAAAGTGGGTCCCGACTGGCCTGACCAGTTGAGAACCACTGATCTAGACAGGTGTACGAAAATGATGATTAACACCATTATCCTTTGTCTTGCATTGCTCTGTGATTCTGCACTGTGCTGATGTAAAAATAACTGCAGGAAGATGAAAGAGAGGGTAAAAATAGAATAAAAGAGACGTGCGTCAAATTCCTGAAATAGAAGGATTGAAAATAATTATGATCAGAGACTCCGTCTGCCTTGTCACACATTGTCCTGAGGTGACAGCTATAAATTGCAAGCAATAGCACTATGTCACTCTCTTCAACCAGTCATATTTGCCTGTGTGTATAATACATGTCTGCATGTCTCTACTGTGGTACCTGATGATTTCTCTACTTCCACACCACATTCTCACCTGAGACAGTTTCCAAAGGTTTAACAATAGCGGTATGTCACATCAAAGAAACTGCAGAGTAATAAATAAATAAATTAGCAATTCAAGCAATATGGCCACAGTTATCTCTGTCAATAACATGGCTGTATTTAGAGAACTGGATACAGCGTTGGAGGTGGGGCTCTGTTTATTTATATGGAAGTGGCTCAGTGGTGCATTAAGCTAAAATGACCTGAATGAAGTACATAATCTTTTTCCACAATGTAACTCACCTGTAAAAAGTATTTTACGCCACATGACGGACACAGACGTTGTAGTACCACCGTTTGGCCACTACAAACATTTAGTTCAACGCACCGCTCCCTTCCTAGGGGCTTGGTTAACGCAGCGTCCACACGGCAGCGTGCGTTGAAGCTTGCCGGCGGGCGTGTCTGAAGCTCGACAAACAACCAATCACATGAATCTCCCGCCCCGGACACACAAGCACGCGGTTTGATTGGCTAGAGCTTGTACTGGCATATGATTTGATTGGCTGACGCTTCCATCGAAGCTTCAAAAGTTGGGAAGGAATCAATGATGAGAACAGTAATTACATGATAAATATAGAGTGAAGTTTGATAAGGCAATAGTTCCCAATCTGGGGGTAGCAGAATATAAATACAGGTACATTGTTTATTTGACTGCAACAGCATCTGCAGTATCCACACACACACACACACAGGTTTTTAAGGACCAACAAAACACTATGGGGTCTTTAAAGGTCCCATGTCATGCTTTTCCGGTTATTACCCATCCCCTTGTGTGTTATGAAGGTTTTTAAGCATGTAAACGGTCTGCAGAGTCAAAAACCCTCAAAGTACACCCTGTAGGGAGTAAAACTCTAACACAGAAAATACCTCCCCAAAACGCCTCGTTGGAGATTTCTCATTTACTTCCTGGGTATCGCTACGTAGGGATACCCAGTAGCCACGCCCAGAGCTATGGCCGCACCCTCTGCCAGCCTTTCACGAAACAAAGCTTCCCAAACCTTTCAGCGATTCATGCCGGATATGTACAGCGTAGGGCACTGAAGAACGATGCTGTTCCTACTTTGTTTGGACCAGCGGGAGATTCGGGTACACAACCTGTAAGTATTCATTGTTGTTTGTGTATTTATGATGTTTAAAACAAACAAGGTATCTACCACGACTGTTTAAATGAGTAAACGTTTTTCGGGCTGCTACGTTGGGATCGCGGAGAAATGCTCTCCGCAGACCCATGCTCACAGCGTTATAAACCTTTTTCTTACTCAATATCAAGCCACACTTATTGTTTTTACTTCGGCTGTGAGTGTTTGTGTGTGCTCAGGATGAGTTTCGCTTGTTCTCGCTGTGTCTGTATTGCCGACACGGAAGCCCTGTCTGCCCCTCACAGCAACAAGCAGCTGCGAGCAGCTGCACGTCGCATGACCAATCAGAGCACACTGGGCTCACAGGGAGGGGGGCAGGTGCTCCAACAAGCCATTTAGGACAGAGAGTGAATACCGGTGAATACACATACTTTACAGAGATGCTGTATGAGAAACCAATGTGAGTTTGGAAAATTGCACAGTATAAATCTATTTTAGTATACCTCAACAATGGAATTATGATCAGTAGAAAAGGCCATGGGACCTTTAAAGGGACAATAAGGCCACTCCCACACCCCTCCAAATGTACATAAATACACAACCTGACAGGACACAGCATTATGAGAGCAGTCATATTAATTGTAAAATAAAAGTAGTATTAACTCTTCTCAAACCAATACATGAGCTTGCTAGAGATAGACATACAGCTGGACAGACAGACAGACAGACAGACAGCTTACATACTGACATACAGATCGACAGTCAGACAGCTACACAGACAGTCAGACAGCTTACAGACAGCTACTTACGGATCGACAGTCAGACAGAAAGACAGCTTACAGACAGACAAACAGCTACACAG
>CALSBW010022712.1:0-13225 GCA_943590975.1 Lindbergichthys nudifrons | reverse complement strand
AGGCAAAACGCAAATACTTTCTGTGCTCTTGGAGCAATTTCGCCATGAAAGTAAGCGTTCTTCAGGTCGATGGTTGTGAACCAATCGCCTGGCTGCACCAGTCTCAGTAACTGTTTCATAGTTAACATATGGAACTTCTTGCATGCAATGTGCTGGTTCAGGCATTGAAGATCCAGAATGGGCCTGAATTCTCCTGTCTTCTTGGGGACCAGGAAGTACAGGGAATAGTGCCCCTTCTCTCTGACTTGAGAGTGCACATGCTGAGAGGAAACCTCCTCCTGGGATGACAGATGTGCCTCTCTCCTGCCTCTGAACGGAGGAGGGATGCTGCAAAACTGGAGTGAATAACCCAGTCTCAGTGTCCTGTCCATGCACTCTGTTAATACACCACTGATTTTCCATTCCCCATAACATTGTGTTAGGGGATGTGCAATCAGCTGCGGAGCCGCAGCTATGAAGCTGTGGTACTCTCTGGTGGCCCACTCCGCCGTCAAACCCTCCATAAAAGGAAGTTTGACCCATGGGGGGCTGACACAGAAAGGGCCGTTTTTCTATAATGTAGTTTCCACTAAAAGAAAAAAATGGCCGATTTTTAACTGAGGTCCCTGAAAGCACCACGGCATGCTCCCGTGAGAGCGCGCGCTCCACCATAATGCTGTTTTCTCTTAGAGAGAAATAAGCATTAATCGGAGCTTCTTCTGTCCATGAACGCACCGCGGCCCGCTCTCGGGGGGGGGGGGCGCGCGTCGTCATAATGCCGTCTCTTGAAACGGACATTATGGGGAAATGTGGAAAATGTGGAATGTGGAGAGAGATGACTCTTACTCTGGGATAAATGCAATCGTTTTTACTGAATGCATTTTACACACACATATCACTCTAGAACTAGAGTTACACTACGTAACCCTCTGTTCTTCTGCGGAGGTCCCTGAACGCACCGCGGCCACTCTCACGGGGGCCGCGCCTCATAATGGGTGTCCAATTAACATCGTATGAAAACGGCCTTGCCGATCTCAACGAGACATTATGGGAAAATGTGGAATTGTGGAGAGATATGACTCTTACTCTGGGATAAATGCAATCGTTTTTACTAAATGTATTTTTCACACACACATCACTCTAGAACTAGGGTTACTATATACGTAACCCACCATTCTTGCAACAGGGCCTCTTTTCGACTTTGGAGCCACAGCTAAGAAGCTGTAGTATTCTCTGGTGGCCTACTCCGCTGCCAAACCTTCCATAAAAGGGAGTTTTGGCATGGGGGCTGACACAGAAAAAGGGCCGATTTTCTACTGAGGTTCTTGAACGCACCGGCTCCCGTGGGGCCGCGGCTCTGTCAAATGCCATCTCTTTGAAACTGACATTATGGTGAAAAGTGGAAATGTGGAGAGAGATGACTCTTACTCTGGGATAAATGCAATCGTTTTCACTGAATGCATTTCTCACACACACATCACTCTCTTGAACCCGCACAGTGCTTTGACAGCACTACGGTTTATTCCACGATCAAGCTACAATAATCGCTCTGATCTGGTGAGGTGGGGGCATCTCCAGCAATGAGCGAGATGCCCAACACACCCGTGTTTATCTGCAGTCGCCCTGTCACGCGGTAGCGTGGCAGAGCTCCTGCCCAGCCTGCTGCCCAGCCTGCTGCCCAGCCTGCTGCCCAGCCTGCTGCCCGCTGGGAGCAGCTGCGCTCCGCCGCCATGGTCATCACCTAGGGCGGTGGACCTCCATGGACCGAACCCGGAAGTGCCTGACAACGGCAAACGGAGCCATCCGCCCCGCTGGAATGGCGAACGTGAATGGCACCGCCTCGGCCATATCCTGGTCCCCCAAACACTCTAGCAGAGGTGGTGGAGATCGGTGCCCGCGATCAAACCAAGACAGGTGGGGCATGGCCGAGATTCCAGTAATGGTGAGTCCATTTTTCGTTTCTTCTAATCTTCTAATCTTCGTACGTTTAACTCTTCGGTTGTCAGCTCGTCTGAAGAGAAAAAGGATAGTGGGGCGGCGGGTGTAGCCGCCTTATATACTGTGGGCCTGCGCGCGCATTCAGGTAGGCTCGACCCGATTGGCCGGCTACGTTTACGTAAATTCAGTAGGTGAAAGCACGCACAGCATGATAGAGAGTAGTACCCATAGAGTCCAGTAGAGGGCGGAGCCTGTGTGAGATATAACGGCACATTTGTCTTGTAGTAAATAAAAAGGGCGACCTGGAGCCAATCCTGCAATTTCCCCACAGGTGAAAGAGTTGACATGCTGAAAACCCAACCCCTGCAGGGGGGTCTGGGGGGATTGTCCCCCAGGAGATTTTTTGAAATACTAACATAAAATACACATTCTGGTACTCTCTTGAGAAGAAAAATAAATAAATCTATTACTACACATTTAAAAAAAATAATGCCATTTTTGTTTTTTGTTACTTACTTTGTTCTGAAAGCTGAACCTGCTGCTCCTCACAGAGAGAAGAGGGAAGAGGCTGTGTGAATTACTTTACATTGTGGATAAGGGTGGATAGCCCCCATTGTTCTGTGTGTCAAAATGAAAGACAGCCCACACACCTATCAATCATCAAACCGTGGGGTCTTATTTCATTACGTGTTGATTTCTATCAACACATAATGTTGTATCGATGTATATAGAGGTGTACTACCGCAAAATAATTATCCGTCGGGACTTCCACCAACAACACCACGCCGTTATCGTAATTCTGATTGGCCAGAAGACATTATCAAAGATGTTTTATTGAGAAGACGATCACTACGTGACAAAAGTTTTCAAAACCGTTTCTAGTCTTCGGTATTTCCAGACAAGTGGCTACTGAAATCAATCTTACAAACTGCTGTCTGTGCAATTTACTTCGCGCGAGTTGGCGGACTTTATTTTGCTTACTTTAACATAATTTTTCATGGTGGGGCAAAGGTGGGGCTAAGCCATTTCTTGGTATGGCTGTAGCCTACCCCAGCCATACCCTGGCGCCGCCACTGACCCCCGGGAAGATGTTAAATGTTGAAGTGAAATGCATCAATCTGGAACACTTTGAGCACAACATGAATAGATGGATACAGTTCTCAACACTCAGATGAAAGAGAGCTGTATACTTTTCAATAATCCAAACATCTTTAGAATATGATCACAACCAATAACAAATCATTTACACTTGTTTATTCTTATCTTATGTTACCTAGTTAGCATTCTTTCTTTGTATTTATGCATATTTTACTAATCACTCCCCTTTTAAATACAATATAGTACACATTGGAATGATTTCTTTCTCTCTCTCTCTCTCTCTCTCTCTCTCTCTCTCTCTCTCTCTCTCTATGGGGCCGGAGCTCTCTCTCAATTCAATTCAATAGCTTTATTAGCATGACCATATTTACATACAGTATTGCCAAACAGTTATAAACAAACTACTACATTCATATAATACATTCATGTCAAATAGAATATGATATGCATACATACATAAGATGTGAGACCTGGTGTATCTGCTCATTCCGGTTCCCTCAGACTGTGGCAGGCAGAGACAAACTGTCCTGCAACAATGCAGCTCTCTTTATATTCCCAAGAATAATATCTATTGAAAGAATCCATTTCATTTTCGTAGCCCCATGATTGTGATTAAAAATCATTTTCATGGGAAAAAGTGTTAAAACGCCAAATTAAAATATATGCAGGAATCCAGTGAGCTCCAGACTATGTGCATTGTGTTGGGGAACCATATAAATGATAGAATAAATGCATTTAAATGCAAAAATAATGATTTAAAATCATTTTAGGGGGACAATTGTGGAGAGAGGAGCCTGAAAATGACTCTCCAGCAGCCCGGATAACTACCAGTTCATCCGGTTTAAATGTGGTGGTGATAGTGGCATTAACTAGTACCCAGTACTGGGAGACAACCAGGCTACAGCTCATGTCATTTCTACCCAGGAAAAAGTGCTCAAAACACGGGTAAAAGTGTGTCAAAAAGCGGAGGACCATGTTTCAAATGACAGCAGACTGCTGCTTGTTGGCAGGCTGACTCAGTTCACCTGTCTCACACACACCCAGGGGGAGGAAGAGGACAGATTTACCCAGGAATAAGTGTTTGAAAGGCGGGGAAAAGTTGTTTAAAATAGTCTGATACCTCCAGGGCGCATCACCAAAAATGTACAAGCCAGGCAAGGTGCCTGAATCCCGGATACTTTAGGTCTGTCACTTAGGGTGACCGCACCACTCCGACGCTCCCGAGAGTGGACGTCCATTATTTGTAAGGCACCTAATAGTGATAATGATACAATAAACCATCGACATCTAAAAGTAACCATTTAAAAACGCATTTGTAGGGGAAAAAGTGGAGAGAGGAGCCTGAAAATGACTCTCCAGCAGCCCGGATAACTACCAGTTCATCCGGTTTAAATGTGGTGGTGATAGTGGCATTAACTAGTACCCAGTACTGGGAGATAACCAGGCTACAGCTCATGTCATTTCTACCCAGGAAAAAGTGCTCAAAACATGGGTAAAAGAGTGTCAAAAAGCAGAGCAACATGTTTGAAATGACAGCAGACTGCTGCTTGTTGGCAGGCTGACTCAGTTCACTTGTCTCACACACACCCAGGGGGAGGAAGAGGACAGATTTAGCCAGGAAAAAGTGCTCAAAACATGGGTAAAAGAGTGTCAAAAAGCGGAGCAACATGTTTGAAATGACAGCAGACTGCTGCTTGTTGGCAGGCTGACTCAGTTCACTTGTCTCACACACACCCAGGGGGAGGAAGAGGACACCATGACCCAGGAAAAAGTGCTCAAAACACGGGTAAAATTGTGTCAAAAAGCGGAGGAACATGTTTCAAATGACAGCAGACTGCTGCTTGTTGGCAGGCTGACTCAGTTCACTTGTCTCACGCACACCCAGGGGGAGAAAGAGAACAGATTTAGCCAGGAAAAAGTGTCTGAATCATGGGCACTTTGGTGTTTAAAGTCGCGGAACTGTATTAATGCAGTTACTATGTGTCCGCACAGTGTGGCGCATCACCCAACGTGAGCACAGTGCATTAACAGTGAAAAAGGATGATTTAAACTAGTTTAAGCGGGGAAAACAGTGCTAAAAGTTGGATACAACTCTGCTATAACTCTCTTTTAGGTGCCTTACAAATAATGGACGTCCACTCTCGGGAGCGTCGGAGTGGTGCGGTCACCCTAAGTGACAGACCTAAAGTATCCGGGATTCAGGCACCTTGCCTGGCTTGTACATTTTTGGTGATGCACCCTGGAGGTATCAGACTATTTTAAACAACTTTTCCCCGCCTTTCAAACACTTATTCCTCGGTTTTAGCCAGTCATTTTGCACGATATCATTTAACATTGACGCTCTCCTGAAAATGCACAGAATATGTGCATTTTCAGGAGAGCGTCAATGTTAAATGATATCGTGCAAAATGACTGGCTAAAACTCTCTTCCAGACATTTAAAAATACTTTCCCCGACCATTTAAACATTATTTCTGGCTTGTAAAGTGAAGTTATGCGCCCTGGAGGTATTACACTATTTTAAACAACTTTTCCCCGCCTTTCAAACACTTATTCCTCGGTTTTAGCCAGTCATTTTGCACGATATCATTTAACATTGACGCTCTCCTGAAAATGCACATATTCTGTGCGTTAATGTACGGATGAGTGGGGGGCGAAACGGCTGTACACTAGCCCTGGGGGGGCACCCGGGACCGGGCAGTGCCCCCGGCAGAAGGAACCGGGTCAAACGGGCCGAAACAGAAAAAAAATAAAAATAAAAAGAGCCAGGCTAAAGGGGCGAAAATGGGAAAAAAGTGTCCGGAAATGGGAAAAAAGTGTCCGAAAATGGGAAAAAAGTGTCCGAAAATAGTGCCTCATGACCCCGCAAGAGTCCCCGCGGACCCCCCTGACATTCCTCCATGGGCAAAATAATCAAATTCAACTTTTGTGAGAACCAGGCAAAAGGGGTGAAAATGAGAAAATTGTATCCGAAAATAGTGCCTCATGACCCCGCAAGAGTCCCCGCGGACCTCGGGGAGCGGAGTTACGGCAGAGGGTCAGATTCTGAACATACGATTTGAGAACAGGGCTCTGATCAGGGCTAAAGTCTTGTTAGAAACTGCTGAATCTGTTTGAATCAATGAGGAGAGGAGAGGAGAGGAGCATTCCCCCGAAAAAGTGCAGAGAGAAGGCTGGAAATGACTCTCCAGGACCCCGGTGAGCGCCCAGGTGGCAGGGGGCAGAAAGGCAGAAAGGTTCACAGCACGGCCTGGGACCTTCAGCAGGCCCCCCTTGCAGCACCCCCAGCTGCTGGGCATCGACATGGAGGTGGGCAGTCCGCCTTTCAGCGCCCAAACTGGGCCCGGGGACCTCCAACCCCTCTCTGACCCAGCTATTAGAAACCAATATCCCTCCAAACTCTTTGCTTACGGCCATACCACCCTGAGCACGCCCGTATCGCGGGTTTAGTGGGTTTGGAGAAGAGCTGCGGAATCGAGCGAAGGAGAGTAAAGGAAAGGTTCTATATTTTCTTTTTTTTTATTGTTTTTTCTCGGGTAAACTCCCCCCAAACAGCTTTGCTGTCTGGGGGGGCCCTAATTTGAGCGTGTATGATGGCTAAAGTGGGAGAAAAAAAGATAATTGCTGACGTGCATTCAGGAATGTTTGTAGCGGAAATGAATGGAAGACAGCAAACAGCGGAACGGAAAGCTGAGGATACAATGTCTGGAAAGAAGGTGGATGTTAAAGAAAAAGAGATGGTTTCTGAAAAAGGATTAAAGGTTAAAACTGCTTTTTTGATGCCTGAGGGAAAACAGCATGCTGATGTTGAAATCCCGGAAATAGGCACGGAGAATGGAACGTTGGACTTAAATGACTCCGCTAAAAAGAAACTGGCGGCTAAGAAAGCTGAAGAAGAGGCAAAGAACGGAAAGGAGCAAAAACAAAGAAGTGATGTGGAGGAGGAAGAGAGAAAAAAGAAGACGGGAGGTGGAGGAGAATTTGAAAAAGGAGACGGGAAAAGAAAGGAGGATACGACTGGACGAAGCAGTGGGACAGGCGGAGGAGAAAGAGAAGGATTGAACAAAGAAAGAAACCAGAGAAAAGAAAGTGGAAAAGGTACGGGGAGAAGAGGAGGGTGGAGAGAAGAGAATGATGAAGAGATAAGCTACTGTGCCCACTTGACATTGGCTGTGACTGTGGAGGGGGGTTTGAGGAAACTTACGATGATGGACATGCTGTGTGGTATACAGGATGAGTGTGGGGTGGTGGTGGGTTGTAGGTTGAAAGGAGAAAGGTACGAGGTGACGATGAAGGATGAAGGAGGGAAAAGGAAGTTGTTGGAGGGGGTTAGAATAAAGGGAGTATTGATAAGGGCGGAAGAGCTAACAGCTAATGAGGTTATGGTCTCTTTTATGTATATGCCTGTGTACATAGGGGATACTGAGATCTATAGGAAGCTGTATGAGTGGGGAGTGAAGGCGGCATCTCCAATAAAAAGGAGGTTCATTAAGGAGACTAGGCCGGGAACGAGAGTAGCAGATGGGACGCGTTTCCTGAAAGTGTGCCTTAATGAGGAAGTTACCTCTCTTCCATACTCTACGCAGTTCAGGGTGGAGGGGGGTAATGAATATGTGAGAGTCATACATGACAGGCAGGTGGCGGTATGCCGAAATTGTTTGAAAGCAGGGCATATTTTTAGGGAATGCCCTGAAGTAAGGTGTTTTAGATGTGGGGGGATGGGACATTTTGCGAGGGAATGTGAGGGGAGGGGAGAGAGGGAGGGGGGGAGGGGGGAAGAGGATAGGGAGAAACAGAAGGCGGGGGGAGAGGAGTCTCAAGAGGGGAAGGAGAAGATGAGTGATGAGGGGTCTGATGAGGAAGAAATGGAGGAAGAGGTGTAGGAGGGAAGATGAAAGAAGTGGTGAATGAAAAGGAGAGGGAGGTGGGTATGGAGATGTTTGGAAAAGAAAAGAGAGACAATAGAAGGAAAAGACAATATGAAGAGGATAGAGATGGGAAAGGGAGTGGGGTGGGAGAGGATGAAGAGGATGGGAAGAAAGAAGAGGGGGTGGTAGAGGGGAAAGGAGTTGGGTTGGGGGAAAAGGATGGAAAGGAAAGGGAAAAAAAGAAAAAAATATAGAGTCAGAGTTAGGAGGGTGTGGTGGAGGAATTGAGAGGGAGAGTGTGGAAAGAAGTGGAGGGGGGGAAGGGGTGAAGACGGTGATGATGATACAGACGACAGAAGAGAAGAGTGGAGGGGGGAATGTGGGAAAGGAGAAGGCGGTGGAGAAGCTGGTTGGCGTGGAGGAGAGCGGAGGTGTGGATGTCGTGAAGGAGGTGGTGAAGGAGAAAGAGGGCCGTGTGGAGGAGAGTGAGGACGGGCCTGTCGTGGACGAGGTGGAGGAAGTAGAACAGCAGTTTGCAGACGCGAACAAGGTCGTGGCTGTCGTGGAGGAGATGGTGGGAGCGGTACAGCGGGTCGAAGAAGCAAGCAAGGTCGATGATGATGTGGGGAAGGTGGTGGTTGGAGGACGGGAAGTCGAAGAAGCAAGTGATGGTGGGGAAATCTCCTCTGAGGTGGAGGAGGAGAAGAATGAGGAGATGGATGGTGTAAAAGTGAAGGACAATGAATGGTCGGGAGAATCTGAAAAACATTTGAGAAGGGACAGGAGCCCCAATAGGAGGGAGTGTAAATACTAGAAAGAAGTGTAAAAGACAAAGGACAAAGAAAGAAGAGCAGATAGAGATGGGATGAGGAATGGAGTTCATATTATCTTTTCTCTTCCTGTACGCATATGCAATGGTGACTTTCTGTACTTTTAATGGGCGAGGGCTCAAAACCAAGGACAGAAGGGACCAAGCTATATCATTATGTACAACAGACATTATATGCCTACAAGAGACACATTGGGATGAAAGGTGTGTGGATGATGTGAAGAAGGGATGGATGGGTGATGTTTATGTGAATAATGGGGGTTTGAATGCTAGAGGGGTTGCTATTTTAATAAGAACAGGGGTAGTAGAGAACGTAAGAAAGGTTGAGGATGATGGTGAGGGGAGAATGATTGGTGTGGTGTTTGATTATATGGGGGAAATGTTTAAATGAATCAATGTACATGCTCCAAATGAGGAGAAGGAGAGAAAGGTATTTTTTGAAGGTCTGGATGGGAAATGTGGGGGAAATTGTTTGGTGGTGGGTGATTTCAATGTGTGGTGTGGAAAGAATGATGTGGCTGGGGGGATGCGATTTAAAAATGATGCTTCAAGACGTGCGCTGGGCAAAATGATGAGGGAGAATGGTTTAAGGGATGTGTGGAGGGAGAGAAACATGGATGAGAGGGTGTTCACAAGGAGACAGGTGGTGGGGGGTGTTTTGAAGCAAAGTAGGATAGAGTTGGTGTTATGTAAGGGGAGTATGGGTAGTAAAATTGGGGAAATTAAGCACGGGATAAATAGTTTGAGTGATCATGTAATTCTTAGGTTTAGTTTAGACGATGGGTGTAGGGGGAGGGGGGGAGGGGTGTGGTGTTTGAATGCAAGCTTGTTAAAGGATGAGAGGTATAAAGGTATGGTGTATGAATGGATAAACAAACAAGGAAGTATGGATGGTGAGGATGAGGGGGAGTGGTGGGAGGATTTGAAAGAAAAGATTAAGAAAATGAGTATTAAGTATAGTTGTAGGAGGAACAAAAGAGGGAGAGAGAGGGAGGGAAAGTTAAAGGAGGAACTGGTTAGAGAGACAGAAAGGATAGAGGAAGACAAAGGGAGGGATTTAGGAGAATATAATAGGTTAAAGGATGAGTTGGGGGTATTAGAAAGGGAGAAATGTATGGGAGCGATAGTTAGGAGTAGGGCTAGATATTTGGTAGAAGGGGAGAAATGCACAGGGTTTTTTTGGGGGATGGAAAAAAGGAAACAGGGGAATAATTATATAAAACAGATAGAAGGGAAAGGGGGAGAGGTTATATTAGATTTAGTGGGGATAGCGAAAAGGGTGGAAGAATTTTATAGGGATTTATTTAAGGAGGAGGGAATTGATAAAGAGTGCCTAGAGAAGGCACTGGACAGTATGGAAGCGGTTTTAACGAAAGAGGGAAAGGATATACGTGAAGGAGAGATTACGAGGGAGGAGATTGAGGCAGCAATTGATGGAATGGGGAGGAATAAAAGTCCGGGGTTAGATGGTCTAACTGCGGAATTTTATACGGAATTTAAGAGTATGTTAGTGCCGATCTTACACAAGCTTTACAAAGGCTTTGAAGAGAGGGACGAACTGCCGGATGGATTATCAACAGGGGTGATTAGTATTTTGTTTAAGAAGGGGAGTAGGGATAAATTAGGGAACTATAGACCGTTAAGTATGTTAAATAATGATTATAACATTTTAGCACGGGTGTTGTCTAACAGGTTGAAGAGGGTAATTGGTGCAGTCGTGGGGAGTACACAAGTTTATAGCATACCGGGTAGGGATATTAGTGACACTATTTGTAGTATAAGGGACATTATTAATTATATGAAGGGGGGGATAGGTGGGGTGTTGATTAGTTTAGATTTAAACAAGGCTTTTGACAGGGTAAATCACGATTATTTATTTAGGGTTTTAGAGAAAGCGGGGTTTGGGAGGGGTTTTATTGGGTGGATTATGAGGATTTATAGGACGGCGGTGAGTTGTGTTAAGGTTAACGGGATTATCACAAATGTATTTAAGTTAGGGAGGTCAGTCCGGCAGGGGTGCCCTCTGTCGGCAATGCTCTATGCCTTGTCAGCAGAGCCTTTTGCAAAATTGCTGGAAAAAAATGAGAAGGTGAAGGGGGTGGTGGTGCCTGGGGGGGGGGTGAGTGTAGTTTTTCAGTATGAGGATGACACAACAATCACGGTTAGGGATATGGAGAGTGTGAAAGGGGTATTTGAGAGTGTAGAGGTGTATGGAAGGGCATCAGGGGCGAAAATTAATATAGAAAAGTCAGAGTTCATGGTGTTGGGTACAGGGAATGTAGGGAGAACAGAGGTGAAGTTGAGGGAAAATAAAGATTTTTTTAGGGTTTTGGGTATTAATTTGGGTTTGAAGGAAAGAGAGGGGAGGGATGTACAATATGAGGGTGTTTTAGGGAGCATTAAGAAAACATTGGGATTCTGGAAATTGAAGTTGAGAGGGAAGGTAATAGTAGTAAATGGGTTAATTATGAGTAAGTTAGTATATATTATGAGTGTGTTAGATGTGCCAGAGAGGATAGTTAGGGAAATAAATAAAATAGTTAGTGAATTTATATGGGATGGGAGGGGAGTTAGGATAGCAAGGGAGGTGTTAGAAAATGAATACAAGGATGGGGGGTTGAAATTAATAAATATAGAGAGGAAGTTGAAAGCAATGAGGGTAAAGACAATGATCAAATATTTAAATAAAAAAGATGATCATGTGTGGAAAGTATTTTTGAAGGAGAGTATAAGTAAAGGTGGGGGGTGTGGGGATAGTGGTATTTTTATGTGCTTCAAAAAAGGGTGGATGAGTGGGATGAGTGATTTTCAAGTGGAAGTGATGAGTGCATGGGGAGAGTTTTTGGTGAATGTTAGGTATGATTGTGTGAATAGGAAACAAGTATGGATGCAGCTGATTTTTCACAATAAAATGATAACAAAGGAAGGTAAGGTAATGTTTAATTTGCCAATGTGGAGGGCGGGATTTAGGGTTGTAAGGGATTTAGTATACGAATATGTTCCGGGTTTTATGAGGGCACAGGTGATTATTGATGAGGTTAGAGGGGGAGATTTGTTAATGGGGAAAGGGACAGCTGAGAGTTTAATAGAAAGTATAAAGGAAGGAATGCCGGGGGAGTGGAGGAGAATGGTTGAGAGTGAGAATGTGGGGAGTGTGGAAGGTGATGTGGAGTTATATGTGGGTGAACTGGTGAAACTGGGGGATTTAAGTACAAAAGGGATTTATAAAATGTTTGGGATGGGAAGTGTGAGGAGACCAGCATCGGAGAAAGTGTGGGGGAAGGTGGTGGGTGGAATGGATGTGAGGAAGATATGGATGAATCTGGGAGTGAATGGTAATAGTATAGAATGTGAGCAGTTTGATTTTCTTTTAAGACATAATAGGGTTTATAATAATTTGATAATAAGTATGTTTGACAAAGAGGTGAGGAGAGAATGTGATGTTTGTAGAGTGGAAGTGGAGAATTGTATGCATGAGTTCTTTGAGTGTAGGGATTTAAAGGTTTTTTTTGGGAAATTGAAAGAAATGATATGTAGGTGTTGGGATATAAAGGTGTTAAAATGTTTGGAATGGAAGGAGCTGTGGTTATTCGGTATGAATGGGAAAATGGATGAGTATAATGTGGGGTTGTTAAATATGTGTCTAAGTCAGGCGAGGTATGCGGTTAAAATAAGAAGGAATGCCGCCCATTACGAAGGGAGATTGGAAAAAGTGTGGAGTATAATGAAAAGGAATATTAAGAGGGATGTGGGAATGTTATTTTTATATAAAGAGAAAGATGTTTTTGTGGTGGAGTTTGTGGAGGGAAGTAAATTAATAGAAATAGATGAAGATAAGCTGATATATCATTTTGAGGAATGATGATGTGGTGTTTTGTTTTGGTTTATTTTGGAAAAAAAGAGTGTTTATAGTGATATTGTTTGGAATTTTGTTTTTGATGAATATTTAGTGGTGGTTTTTGGTTGGATATTAGGATAAAGCATCGGGGTCCTTTATTTTTTTGGGGATCAGTGATGTGTATTAGTTGTAAAGTGGAAACTTTTATAATAAAAGATAAAAAAAAAAAGAAAAGCACGCCCGATCTGGTCCGATCTCGGAAGCCAAGCAGGGTCGGGCCGGGTCAGTACTTGGATGGGAGACCGCCTGGGAATACCCGGTGCTGTAAGCTTTTTTTAAATCCAGGAGAGACACCGGGAAAATCACACCTATTTGTCCCCTCACAGAGCCCCGAAGGACAGCCTAGAGACCTCCAGCATCACTCCCTAACAGTGGGACTCTGTTCATTTCACACCTCCAGGAGAGACCAGGGGAAAAGACCCTCTCTCTGCCCGCTCACAGACCCCCAAAGGACGGACTAATGACCTCCAGCATGTCCCCATAACAGTGGCACCTCCATAACCTTGCGCACCAGGCGAACCTATGTACCCACACTTAAGCACTCCCCCCACGGACTAAACCCAGGTATTCACACCCACCAGAACCTCGTGCCCCTGGTGACCCTACAAGGGGGGTG
>CALSBW010022709.1:0-23239 GCA_943590975.1 Lindbergichthys nudifrons | reverse complement strand
GAATAATGTATTATTTAATTTTTTTTAAATGTTTTCGGATTTCACATTGCATAAACACCAAATCGCAGCGTGCATAGCGGAATATCAGTATGAGAAAAACGGCATCATCGGTCCTTTGACCCTCATATCGTACAAGGAAATACTTCCAGAGAAAAACCCACAGTTAATATACACACATTCCTTCACATTTACATTTTATTTACATTAAAGTATTTGGTGAGGCCTTCTAACATGTTTTTAAATATAACTACGGTTGTAGTTGAAGAGTTTGTAAATTAACATGAACTGAAGCTGTTGCCTGTTGCAATATACAGTCTATGGTTGCTACAGAGGATTGTGGGTAATGTAATGTCTTCGGCCATCCAAAACTCATAGAAAACTACTTGTTTCTCGTGAAAGGAAAACGTGACAAAAGCATTGTACACACACTGAAAACCTATCAATGTCGTTTAATTAACAAGAATAATCTGGTGTTTTTGAGTTGATGAGTAGTGGAGATATCACTGTCAAATCAATTGACAGTAAGGGGAATACTTACTTCCGGGTGTACAATTTTCCGTTATCCAATGGGAATGGACGGTCACATTACCTTTAACAGCCTCCGACACAAACGAATGCCGTGCTTCCATGAGCGTCAAATCCCGCCGCAGATGGGAATACATTGCAATCAGTTGAAAGCTATTTGCGTCTGGTTATGAAGCTGAAGGAGCCTAGGAGCGTCCCAACTGCACGCCTTGGGACCCTAATCAAGCGTCGCTCCTGGACGTTTATGGAGTGAGAGTGTGTTGGGGGGGAGGGGAGAGAGTTGAAAGTAAAATGAATCATTATGTTATTAGTATTAAATACATATAAGTATTTTTACAACTTGTATTTAGAAATACTCCGTTGTACTTATTGATGCATAAATGTGTTCATCCATTCAATGTGGCATCTGCTATAATGGGGTTAATGTATGATATTACTTAATAATACAACACATTATAATATATGATATGATAATTACCTTTTAATTTTATTCATTTCTTATTTCATAGTTTCTCATTATTATTATTTTTATCGCTGATCTTATTTTTGATTTTATTAATCTGTGTGAATCTGTGCTGTCCTGTTTTTCACTCTCACCCTGTTGCTGTTTGAACTACTGAATTTCCCCATGGGGATTAATAAAGGTCCATCTTATCTTATCTTATCTTAATGTATAAATTGATTTACTTCGATCTACTGTACTGTGTAAAAACACCACAATAATATTACAACAAATATACTGCATATTAAAGCAAACTATTGTAAAGGTAAAAGTATGAGCATAAAAATAAAGAAGTGTAAACATTTACATTATGATTATTTAATATATAAAGACTATATATTATTGAATTACTAATAAGATTAGATATACTTTATTTGATCTAAAATATTGATGTTTTTTTGTTATAGTAGCCTGTGAAAACCATAACAAATAAGTGATTAAATGCTCATCTCCTCATCTGAAGCGCAAATGCGGCGCACTATAATGCGCTTATGCGGCGCAATTAGTGTAAGCGCGCCACAGTTTATCCACCGTTTAGTCCACTCACTGCCCCCCCCCGCGACACAGATTGGGCTCCCAAGCTGAAAGTGTGGGCACCCCTGGTGTAGGGCTGGGCGATATGGTCTCTTAATGATATTTACGGACTATATCACGATACACGATATATATCGCGATATTCTAAAATGTCCTCTAAAACACATAAACATTTTTTATTTAACCCTTTGATGTTTACAGTCACGCCAGTATGATGATTCTAGTAGTCCCTGCAACATATGTCTGCATTAAACCATTGTTATTTATACTATAGTGGTTTCTATTAAAACGATTTTAACCAACACACAAAAAAGATATACTTAGAAAAAAGGAATGTAAAACCACCGCGGCGGGGGGAGGAGGGGGGGTGCTAGTGGATCGCCGGAGTTGTATTAGATTAACATTAACATGTTTATTGTAGTTGTAAGTGCACTGCCTTGCGGCCTGTAGCACCATGCTTGATGGAGCATATGTGTGGGCTGGCCCTGGGTAGTTGTCGATTCTTGTTCTGTTTTCTGTGATATATTTTACTCACCCTCAGTTGCGCGCGCTACTAAAGACGCGCTACCATGGTAACCAAACAATGGTGTAGCTGTATTAAAGTCCGAGTGGAAACAGTACTGAGTAAATCTGATTATGTCAGAAATGCGGGAGAAATATGACCCCGGGAGGAAACCGGGAGAGGGCAATGAAATCGGGAGTCACCCGCGAAAATCGGGAGGGTTGACAAGTATGGTTGTAACATCGCTGATATTAAAAAAATAAAACAGGCAGACAGATAGCCTACTCACCAATTGCAAGGTGCAGCTGGTGGCCAAAACATTGCAGTCTTTTCCACTTATTGAGGCTCACAGCTTTGACGATGTTACTCCCGTTATCTGTGTTGATACACACCTGACGAGCCTCTGGTAAGTTCCATGACAGGAGAGCCTCTTGTAAACCTTGCGCTATTATCTCGCCTGTGTGATCCTCCGGGAAAAAGGACATTTGGAGGCATGCACTCTTCAACTCCCAGTTGTCGACGTAATGAACGGTCAAGCTGAGATATGGCTCACAGGTTCTACTGGACCACAAATCTGTAGTCGTAGAGAAGTGGGTCATATTTGTAAGCTGGTTTGTCATTTTTTCTCTCACTTCAACTCTCTGTCACTGTGCGTGTGTGTAATGTTTGTGTGCAAGTTGGGCGGGGCCTGCGTGTGTGACTGTGTCTATGAGGGAGAAAGGAAAGCTAATTTTGGCCGCGGCGGGAAACTGATTTAACAACATAATACTCGATGTTCACGATGTGGTCATTTACGACATCGCATGTAGTGCAATCCACAATGTATCTTGTAAACTCGATATATCGCCCAGCCCTACCCTGGTGTAGGGTGCAGGGCATGGTTTGGGATTGGGCCTAGATGTGTATTCACTCTCTGTCCTAAACGGCTTGTTGGAGCTCCTGACCCCCCTCCCTATGAGCCCACTGTCCTCTGATTGGTCAGCTCGCCCACTCTGTTCCGATGAGTCCACCACCGTTACAGCGGAACATCAGTGTTTATGTGTTACAATGGCGTTTGTTAGCAACCAGAAAATGACACCAGTAATGACAAACAGATGAGAATGCTGCGTGGGGTCTGGGTGCCGTGTTGGCGGGACGTTGCGAGGCTCGCTGCTCAGTCCTTTGAGGCTCGAGGAGCGGACAGTGTGAGCTGGATTACTGGTGTCGTTTCCTGGTTGCTGCGTGGGGTCTGCGAGACAGCGCGACATCGCGGAACTCAGCCTGAGTACACACTCACAGTGTGTGTGCGGAGATCCGCGGAGCCGCTGCTGAGAAAAGATAAGGCTGAGTGAGTGTGTGTGTTAGGAGCTCCGTGGATTGGTCCATTTGGAGCCGTTACGTCACTTTGACCAGGAAGAAAAAAATGTTAGAAAATAAAGATCTCCAACGAGGCGTTCTGGGGCAGCATAGACAGTTATTTTCTGGATCTGGTTCCTCGTCCTAATGTAGCAGTAAAGCTCCCGGCTGACGGACTACAAATCCATCTTTTATTATGTTTTGAATTGAAGTACGATCTAAGAAGATTTTGTTCACTGAGTTCATATTTTTAACATTCGTTGGAAGCTTAATTCTGTTCTTTTGCACATGATTTGCTCCTCTAAAATGTGTGCAGAGTGTACATTACGTCTCTATCCCCTACTGCATACCTGGCTGAGCAGCATTGATTTAAGCCTCCCTGCTCTCCTTCGCTCGGTTTGTTGTCTCTCTCCTCCTCTGTTTTGTAGATACGATCCAACTTCCAGCTGACAGACACAAACAGCAGCTTGTTCAGTCCATTTAGCTGCTGATTGGACTAAGGCTACATTACAACCTTATCGGGGGAGTTTCTGGCACACCACCGCTGCTAATAAACTGATAACACCTCTGAATATTGATTCTGGCCTAAAACAGGCCAACGTTATCCCACAGTCGGGCCAACAGCAATAATTGGTACCAGGAACTGGTTTTGACTTTTAGAAGGGCTTTGTGTAAACACATTAACTTTAAACCCTGTATATATTACTTCCGAAATCAGATAACTTTTTGGATTAATGTAATTCCCTCAAGGCAGCAATCTTGTTCACTTTTCCCACTTGTATGAAAATCAACCTGCATAAACTCATACCTTGCTACAGACAGATAGTCCTTCTCAGCCGATGTTGAGACAATTGAATGTTCTTGATAAGTTACTCTGTCATAATTTGTATAGCAGAGCAGAGTTGGTGTGTTCAAATACCCTCCAACAGCTGAGATGTGAGCGCTGGTTGCAGAACAGAAGCCCTGGTACCAGACAGACTGAATCCTATGACGTATTTTGTTGTAGGAGTCAGAACCATGAGCTGATCCAGATTTGCGTCCGATATGACGTAATATCAAAAATGTGGGCCCACGGCCCTATCAGAAACGTTGCTGAATCAGAAACAATGAGCAACGTGTATTGGACGTAATATGGTCTGTGTTTACATTAGCAAGCATCACTAAGAGAGTATGTGTTAACCTGTTAAGCCCCAAGCCTGTAAAGCCCCAAGCCTGTTTTTCAGGTCTCAGGCTCGAAAAGGACATTCCCAGAACAAATGACTATATCTTCACTTTGAAGTAAACAGATATGATTCTAAACTGTATTGAAGTAAACATGTATTATTTTGAATTGTATTTTAGTGAACATGTATTGTTTGAACTGTTTTAAGTAATCACATATATAGATATTGTATTCTCACTTACAACTCACTGACCCAGAGATCCTGTTACACACACATACACCTCCTCCCACCAGCACACACACACATATTATTTTCAAGGTTCTTTCTGGGAATCATTATATCTGTGTACAATGTTTGGTTATCTGGGAAAGAATAGTTTGTGTGAAATATTCCTTGGGAAAATAAGGGAGTGAATACAGTTGCAGAGATAAGATTGACTCTGTCCTTGGGAACTTCCGAATCTCAGAAGAAAACATACTTTTTCCCAGAACTCTGATTCGCTGTATTGGACCCGACCAGAAGTGAATCCAACCAGTACAAACACCTGGGGGAGTGAGCAGCTCACACAGCTCCTCCCCACGGACTCTCTGATTCGCTTCGGAGTAAAATGGGAAGGAAGAGTCGACACATCTCCGCCCCAAAATATGGATATGAATACTGTTGTTTTTGTATGTAAAATGCTTCCTGTTTGCTGACTGGCTGGTCTTGATACCTGTATCGCACAGCAGTAGAATCCTGAAGTCCGGAGTACTCTGTAAACTTGTATACGTGTTTTGTTTCTTACCAGTAAAATCAGATTATTGTTATAACCTTTATTCCGGTGTTTTGAATTCCTTTCTTTATTAAATATAACCAGCCTCATCTAACGAACGGCGCGTAGCGGAGGGGGGCTTTAACCTGTTACGCATGGCCCGCCCGGTGCCGGGCGGAAAAACGCGTCATTTGCAGGAAACAACGTCCAAGGAATCTTAATATTGAATAAAACCATGAATGTTTTATATCCATGTAACGGGAAGAAACTCAGCTAATGATCTTTTTAATTTTTTTTTCAAAAAAAAACCCACAATGCTAGCACTCAGCCTCTGAATTAGCCACGAGCGAAAAATGTTTACCTAAAACGGCACTTAAACTCACTCACACTTGGAGATTCTAACGGTCAGAAAGAGGTGTCAACCATCAAAATCGACCAAGGGGGGCCAGAGATATGGGAGAAAAAAACATTTTCACCCAAATCACCTCAGAGGTGGGGTGGTTTTGGCTAAACCTCTCTAAAAAGGTCAAATGTCACTTGTTTTGCATCAATCTTGATACAGGGTACTTATTATATGTTGTACTTTGGATTCCTAAAGCTTTTAGTCTACTAACCCATCATCCAAGGGTAGTTTTCACTATCTGTAAAAAAATATTTTTGGACGGACACTATAATTTACAGTTTTTTACTATGTAAAATCTGAATTTTCTTTAAAATAAAAAACATTTATATTGATTCTGACACTTCTACATCCAACTCACCAATGTAACCTTGCTTTGATAAAAGAAATTATTCATATATGCTTAACAGGTTAAATAACCACAGACATCAGAGTGATGTAATTCAGCTTCTCCTATTGGCCGTCGACGCCGGCCAATAGGAGAAGACTACAGTTGTTACCCGGGAGCCACAAAAAGGATCTCTCTCTTTCCTTGCCCCCAGCTGACCCAGCGTGGACGGGACCTAACAGCTGGCAGGGGGGAGCCACCAACTCGCACATTTCATTTGTAAACCACCGCATCTTTTGTGTAATTAAATGCTGTTAACTTTTATAAGCTTGCCTTGACTCTTTTCAGTCTCTCCTGCTCTCGGGGTTCAAGAATAACTAACATTTGGCAACCACGAAGGGACTCTGAGGGCCGTGTCTCAATTCAGGGGTTTCATCCTTCGAAGGGTGCATTCGTAGACCGCATACGTCACTTCCGCCGAAAGAAGGCTGTCCCAATTTTAAAAAAAGACGAGACTCCTCCGAATGTGGCCCACGAATGCAGCCTACTTTTCCCCAATTTGAAGGATACATCTGATGTACACTCCGCGGCCTACCATATCCCAGGGTACAATGCGCACAGGGAAGAGTGAGTTTTTTTCAAATGAAATGGCTTCCGGTCTCCCCAGCAGAGTGGATTTAAAAGCAGCAGCAAGCGGAGGAATCACTAATAAATGTGAGTATTGGGTTTTAACTTACTTTAAATTAACTAATGTCACACACGTCAAACCCAAGGGGCATTAAAACGTACATTTTCGTTAAATAATACGGATAAATATGTGACGCTAACTAGCTAGCTGGACGTATTGCACTGTTGTTTACACTTATTTTTAATTAAATTCAGAAGTTTACTAAAGTCATACAGAGATCTTGGCTCTGTTATAGATAAGTTATAATTTATATTACATAAATAGACCAAAGTGAAAACATTTAGACCGGCATAGCCTACAGCAGTGGTTCTCAACTGGTCAGGCCTCGGGACCCACTTTTTACTTGGTCAATATATCGCGACCCAACATTTTGAAACACTCAAATCTATTCAACAAAAAATCGTGCTGTAATATATATGCTTTTGAGCATACAATATTGATGAAAGTGAAGTACAGTGCATATATCCCTTATATCCCTTCACAGAACTAAAGTATGCTTTTAAAAAAGGTTTAATGAGATGATGGAATCAAAGCTGAACTATATAAAAAGGCACACATGCTGAAAACCCAACCCCAGCAGGGGGGTCTGGGGGGATTTTCCCCCAGGAGATTTTTAGAAATACTAACATAAACTACGCATTCTGGTACACTCTGAGAAGAAAATAAATAAATCTATTACTACCCGATATATTAATAATATTTTATGCCATTGTTTGTTTTTCACTTTGTTCTGACATCTTGCTGTGAGAAGAGTGAAGAGGAGATCTGTGTGACTTACTTTAAATTGTGGGTAAGGGTAGATAGCTCCCATTGTTCTGTGATCTGTCAATCATCAAACCGGGGGTCATATTTCATTATGTGTTCATTTTTATCTGAAGTTGTACCCATGGATGTATAAAGAAGAATTCTGCCGCAAAGTTATTCTCCGTGGGGACTTCCGCCAACAATCTTGATTCTGATTGGCCAGAAGACTCGAAAAAAAATCAGCAAAGATATTTTATTGAGAAGATGATCGTGACAGAAGTTTTCAAAACCGTTATGGTCTCCGGTACTTCCAGTCCATCGCCGACTGCATGCACAGCGTTAGAAAATCAGGCCTTCAAAATAAAAGTTTGACTTTTTCCCCCAAAAAAAAAAATAAATAAATATTCCAATTTTTTTTTTTCAACTTTTTTTTCTTCACTCACACATGCGCGACCCACTCGAAACGGGTCCGCGACCCACTTTTGGGTCGCGACCCACCAGTTGAGAACCACTGGCCTACAGTACGGTGGGATTTATAAAAGGCTACCCTGACGTGTAGCTGCTGTTAGCTTTATTTATTTCTCTGACATGTTGCAATGTTTTACTGTTTATTAAACTTTGGGACAACATTACAACCTTTGTGTTCAGCTCATGCTGCTTTGAGGTAGGGCTAAAAGAAAAGGCTATTTTAAATATTTCCACCAGATTTGATCATCTTTTATAAGGTTAAAGTTTATTTAATGTATCCTAATCCCATAATAATAAGACAATCAAAAATAGACAGCAGCCTTTTGCTTGATGTTAGTTTTTGCAGTGCTGTCAAAGGGATGCACGTGTGACTGTCATTTCATCTCTTTAGTTTAAAAAAAACCAGAACAGTACATCATTTGAAATTATCCTTTAGGGATTGTTTGTCTGAAATGCTTAGAGCATTTTTGCAATAATACTTTTGCAACCCTGTGTTTAATATGATTAATTCACTTTTTTCTTTTTCTCTTGTTTTTCTCTGTAATTAGTACAATTCTGGAGAAATGGATCTGCTGGAGAAGGACCCCTAATCTGAAAAGTGCACAGCGGATCATCAGGACAGAGCTGCCTGGACACCCCGTGGTGCTGAAGAAAGCAAAACGGCGATCAGGGACATCCTCCACCCAGACCTCTGCTTACTGCCGTCCTACAGACTTGTGTCTACGTTTCAGAATTAGATTTTGTATGTGTCCTTTCTTTTAAAGGACCCATGTCATGGCCATTTCCACTGATCATAATTCCATTGTTGAGGTATACTAAAATAGATTTATACTGTGCAATTTTCCAAACTCACATTGGTTTTGCATACAGCATCTCTGTAAAGTATGTGTATTCAGCAGTATTCACTCTCTCCACTAAACGGCTCATTGGAGCTCTTGCCCCCCCCTCCCTGTGAGCCTAGTGTGCTCCGATTGGTCAGCTCGGCCACTCTGTTCTGATTAGTCAACCACCAGAGAGGCTCTGCCCATGTCTAACAGTGCTTTTTTCGGCTCGCTCTCAGTAGAGATGGCAAATCCGTATCCTTTTACGGACTCAGGGTCTTCTGAGTCAGTCATTGAAGAGATCCGGATCATACGAGTCATTTGAGTCATATGAGTCGGCATCACCAAGACCGTAGAAATCCTATCGGTGAAACCGAAAAGTTGTTGCATTTCACGAGCATATTAAACTGACGTTATATTAACCTCCGCTACACAGTGTATTTTGCTGTAATAAAAAATGTTGATCACAAAAAAAAGGGTTATTTTGCGATTTGGCAAATCTGAGTCTGCTGTTGACTCGTGCATGAGGACGAGTCTGCTGGATCTCTGGATCTGCTGCTATATGGCTACGGCTCTGAGTCCGCACGAGTCTGCTCTGCTGTGTTTTGCACAGTGAGTCAGGATTTGCGAATCTGAGTCTGTGAAATTCCGCTGACTCGTAGGCTACTGGTCTCTCGATCATTGACCTGGATTCACGGATCCCGCGATTTTGATTAAGTCCATTATGTTTCCTGCTCTAAATGAAGTTTCAGTGTAGACTTCTAACAAAATTGTCATGTTGTGCAACAGTCTCCTGCGTGTAATAGCTGCATTTCCAATAAGGATCTTACTTGGCAAAACGTTTATTTTGAACATAGCACACAAAAAGAAACAAACAATGACAAATGATAGAAAATTGCAAAACAGTTAGAATATATAAAATGTCTTAATTATACAATTATTATTATTAAACATAATTATATCTAATCATATGCCCCCCATATTTTCTCATGGACTGCGTAATCATTGCAATACTGGTGTTTGTATGTGTAAAGTGGTGTCTTTTGCTTTAATAAAACATATTGATCACAAAAAAAAGGTCATTTTGCGATTTAGCGAATCTGAGTCTGCTGTTGAATCGTGCATGATGACGAGTCTGCTGTATCTCTGGATCTGCAGCTATATGGCTACGGCTCTGAGTCCGCACGAGTCTGCTGTGTTTTGCACAGCGAGTCAGGATTTGCGAATCTGCGAGTCTGTTGTTGACTCGTGCATAATATAGCCGCGGGAGCCGGGTGCTGGAGGAGGGGCTATGCTCGTGCACATGGCGAGTATGGATCTCTGGATCTGCTATGCTATTACGGTTAGGAGCCGTCGGCTCCTCTGATTCCCCACGAGTCTGCAGGAAGTTTCACTGATCCGCGTCCCCTCCCCTGAGCCAAACGATCACTTCTGGCAGCTATCCTACTTGCTAAAGGGTAGGCAGATGGACTGGGGTACGTTGTAATGTGATTTTACATGTTATAAAGAGAGTAGCGAGTGACGCAATTTATAGTTTTAATTTGTACGTCACACCAAGTGTGGGACTCAAAGGACTCGGGTTAATGGAGAGGGGAGACTCGTCACGACCAGCTCATTTCTAGGATCCAGGTTAATGATCCGGATGAATCAGGACTCGCCCATCTCTAGCTCTCAGCGGAACAACAGTCTTATAATGGCCTCGGTGCAGCCGTATATTTTACACGCTAACTAACCGAACTGTACCTACAACTGTTGTTATAGAAGAGTAAGTTATTTTTACCTGTAATAAACTACTACTGTTTGATGAGAAATCAAATCATGGTTTGCTATATATGAATGATATGTTATAGTAGCAAATAATTCAGGGAAGAAAGGATAGGCCTACTAAGTATTTCCATCAAACTTTATTTTTAGAAATGTACAAAATGAACATGCGTAAATATACATATATACACTGTATATCATCCATTCTTCCCCTTATAGGCGTTTTCAGCATCTTGCCTATCGCAGCTTTGTAAGCAGCTGCCGGGGCTTTTTAGGACGAGCCATCAGAGTGGGTCATCCTGTGTGTGTGTTGTCCGCCAGATACGCCAGGAGTTTCCTGATCTGGCTGGACGAAATCAAATGCAAATCACAAAATATTAGAGAAACTTAGTTGTTTTAGATTCGTTAGTAGTAGTTGTGGTAGGAGTGTGTATCTATCTAATCTATCTATCTAATCAACACAGTTTGTTTTCCCGAGCAAACTAATGTCTAGCTCCGTTTTTTAGCTCGGTAGCATACACGCTAGGAACGCCAGCTATAATGTAATTACGTTTCGCGACTGACCGTACGGTAAATCACCCGGAGTATACTGTCTATGAGTATTTCGTGTGTGAATGCAGACATTCTCCTGCTATGAGATACATGTATGTAAGGCCATCTGCTGATATTAGAGTTGATATATGGAAACGCTAGCAACTTAGTTAGCACAGTTAGCACTGTGTCAATGGCTTAGCAGTCCGAAACACGTTTACACATTTAAACAGTCGTGGTAGATACCTTGTTTGATAAATACACAAATAACAATGCAAACGTACAGGTTGTGTACCCAAATCTTCCTCTGCTCCAAACGGTCCCAACAAACTAGGAATAGCATCGTCCTTCAGTTTCAAATGCTGTGCATATCCGGCCTCAAACTGGGCAATGTTTTGGAAGCTTTCCTCTGTGAAATGCCGCGCACACAGTAACGTTCTTCGAGCCTCTGAAGGAACAGTGTTAAACAGAAATGTCAACCACTGACTTCGTCGTGGTTCTTCCGTCGGTAGGACAAACAGCTCAGATTTCTCCTCACATTTCAGGAAACAGGTCCTTGGCATTGGCATGACTGGATCGATTGTGAACTGAACCAGAGCTTCCAACAATAAATGTTAGGCTGGCAGAGGGTGCGGCCAGCGCCGCTGGATGTGGCCATAGCTCTTCCGGATTGGTCCATTTTGTTCCGGACATCATGCCGTACCCGGAACTAAATGGAAGACTCAAATGGACAGTGACGTATCTCCAACGAGGCGTTTTGGGGAGGTATTTTCTGTGTTAGAGTTTTACTCGCTACAGGGTGTACTTTGAGGGTTTTGACTCTGCACACCGTTTACATGCATAAAAACCTTCATAACACACAAGGGGACGGGTAATAACCGGAAAAGCATGACATGTGTCCTTTAAGATGATCGATGGTTACTGCCATATTTGCAAAGTTTGCCTCTGAACCTTGACAAGTGCATGTTTCAGGCTTATAAATTAACAACAGGAGGGGTCACAGACATAAGACCAGCTGTTGAATAAAGCTCTTCTGACCTTAGCTGTCATGTGGGTATATTAATGCTGCCCATTATGGACACAAGCAATTTTCACCCATGTATTAATTATAAGTTTTAAATTTGATAACACCACTGTGTTTCGTATCCCCTAAACCTCCAGGGGTGTACACAGTTTAATACTGGCAACTTCTAATTGTGGGAAATACGAAAACGTCTTTTAAAACTACAATTTACAGTAGAGACGTGCCATAGAACATGTTGCGAAACACACAATAGCCAGCATGTGTAGTTCTGGGGGGGGGGAGGGCTGGGCTGGACCCGTCCAATTCCAGTTTTGGAAAGTCTGCCGTGGTTCCATTCCATTTCAAAGAGCTGTTTGACGCTCGGCATAACCTTGTCGCACTGCCACTCCAACATCCAATCACAGAGCTTGAGGACTAATCACGGGGTTTGTTAAGCAAGGCGGATGTTGTAGTCCCAAACGATAGCTGGGGATTCTGGGTAGTGTAGTGACTTTGGAAACTCTGTAGTGTCTAAACTCCGAAAAACTATTTGTTTCTCCGAATCGAAGGTTAAAAATACAAAAGCATTGTACACAATTTAAACCAATCAATATTGTGTAATTAACAAGGATAAACTGATGTTTTTTAGTGGATGAGTAATGCAGATATCACTGTGTAATCATTTGACAGTGAGGGGAATACTTCCGGTTCTATTTCGTCCCTACTGACCGCCAGAGGCGGTGCTTTAGCACTGGATATGTCCATCGTGCGCATGCGCAGCTCGAGTACCAATAACAACAAAGTCACCTGTGACCCACGTGACACCGGCTATATCAGCCGGTGTCGTCAGAGGATCTGTTCCTTTCATCTTCTCGCTGCGCGAGAGTACCGTGGCTGCATTCTTGAAGCCTACAGCGTTCAGGTTTGAACGTTTGATCTGAGGGATTTCTCTGCATACAGCTGGCCGCGTGCAGCTTCGCGACTGATAGTCGGAGCTACGGGTTGTTAACGCGTCCTCCAGGAGCTGTGGCCGTCTGTGCGCCGTGCACAGCCTCGACGGACAGGTTTGTGTCAACTTGTGGTGATGGCTGTGTTCCCGCACCCTCTCCCAGCTAAGTTGTCCTAATTGCTGTCTTGTTATTGTCTGACTACTTTCTGGTGACCACAGTGTTCTCGCCTCCTCTCCCATAAAGTTGCCCTTATGATGCTCTTTTGAAAGTTCTGCTTGTGGCGTTGTGCCCGAGCTATCTTTAGCATTTGAGTTCCCAGCTTTAGCTGCGTCTCTCATTTAATTGTATGGAAAGCCCACAGTGCCATATTTTGCCTGTTTTTTGTTAGGTGCAGAGAGTAAGGTAAGTTCTGGCCAGAGTTACTACTGTAACTACGGTCCTAGGCCAGGCAACTACGGCATGGTTACTGCTGTAACCAGGGCCTATGGTTCTTGCGGGCTGTTCTATTCCTTAGAAGCTAATTATCTGGTCTTAACATTGGGTTTTGACTTGGTCTTGCTGGATTGTTAGCAGCAGCGGCTTGGCTAACATCTTGCATGTACTGTTAAGCTTCATTCTCAGCGACTGCAGTAGCGTTATATTGTTGTATTTACCGCTCCTAGTGCTAGTCTCCTAGCACTAGGATGGGTAGATGCGGAGAACAATCTTCACTGTGTGTGCTGTGTGCTCCGCATGTGTGGCCATTCACCGGCCACGGTTACTTTTGCCATAGTTACTACTGTAGCTACGGTTCTAAGCCGTTTAAGTATTGGCCATAGTTACTACTGTAACTACGGGTCTACGCCGTGTAAATACTGGCCATAGTTACTACTGTAACTACGGTTCTAGGCCGTGTAGGCACTGGCCATGGTTACTACTGTAACTACAGCTCTGTGCTGTTCTCTTCTTTGGAAGCTAGTTATCTGGTCTTAAACATTTGTGTTTTTTGACTTGATTTCGCTTGATTGTTAGCAGCAGCCGCTTGACTAACACCTTGCATGGACTGTTTAGCTTCATTATTTAACTCAGCTGGTGAAGGCAGTGCTCTCGCTCCCGCTCCCGGTAACGTATCGCTCTGACTATTGGCAGCGGCCACTTGGTTAACATCTGGCGTGTTCTGCGTGCTGCTTGATTCTTAGCAGCAGCTGCCTGGCTAAGCTGCCCTGTTAAGCTTCTTCGTTTAATCTAGCTAGGTGTAGGCAGTGCTCTCGCTCCCTCTGCTAGTAACGTGGGTGTAGGTCATTCACATCCCTCTCTGTGTTCGGCGAGTAGGAGCATTGCTCTACTCTTCCGTTCAGCAGGTAGCCGGTGAAGGCTGTGTTACCGCACCCGCTCCCGGTTACGCTGCATCTGGCATTTGTCTCTGACTCAACCAGTGAAGGCAGTGTTCTCGCCCCCGCTCCTGGTAGACGTGTACTTGATTCTAGCAGCAGCCGCCCGGCTAAGCTGTCCTGTTGAACTTCTTTATTTAATCCAGCTAGGTGAAGGCAGTGCTCTCGCTCCCGCTCCCTCTGCTGGTAGCTCCGTGCTTCGTTTACTCAGCTAGGTGAAGGCAGTGCTCTCGCTCCCCGCTCCCTCTGCTAGTAACGTGGGTGTAAGATATTACACCCCTCTCGTGTTCGGCGAGTAGGAGCATTGCTCTACTCTTTCTGTTCAGCAGGTAGCTGGCGAAGGCTGTGTTCCCGCACCCGCTCCCGGTTACGCTGCATCTGGCATTCGTCTCGAACTTAACCAGTGAAGGCAGTGTTCTCGCCCCCCTCATGGTAGACGCTAAACTGCCTTCTTCGTTAATCCAGCTAGGTGAAGGCAATGCTCTCGCTCCCGCTCCCTCTGCTGGTAACGTGGGTGTAGTTACATCCCTCTTTGTGTTCGGCGAGTAGAAGCATTGCTCTACTCTTTCTGTTCAGCAGGTAGCTGGTGAAGGCTGTGTTCCCGCACCCGCTCCCGGCTACGCTGCATCTGGCTACCCACAGAATGGCTCATTCATGTGGGCTGTCCCCTAAGGTGGACCGATTCTGACCCCGGATGCCAGGTGCCCTCGGCCTCAGTGCAGGGTCACAAACGAGCTGCTCGGTAAGGCCTACGACACAGCGGCACGGGAACTCCCTCTCCCATCTGATACTGGCTGTCTCTACCTCTCTGCAGCAGGCTCCGGCTGAGCCTTCTTTGCTGGGCCTCAGTGATGCATCACTGCAAGCCTTTGCCCTAATGCTAGGGAATTGGGACGAGTCATGTTCTTATGGTGCAGACTCGTCGCCAGGCTTGGCCTGCTTAGTGTGCCAGTCGAGTCAGGGGAGCTGTTTGGGGCAGCTGCCCTGTAGGCACTGGAGCGTGCTGCCCAAGCTAGGCAGACCAGGCAGCAGCTCTCTAGTCTTTATAGGCCTGTGCCCACTCCCAGCAGGCCCAGGGGCCCCTCTAGCAGCCGCACTCAGCCACCAGCTTACAGTGGTGGTCTGCGCAGGTCCCAGCGGCCCACTCATACGTTGTGCCCCCGGCTGCCGGCCTTCTAGGCGGCCTCGTGCCTCAGAGCCTTACCGGCCTGCCCCCAGCAGCAGCTCAGCTACTGGGCTGTCTGTACTTCCGGCCCTTGGGTGGTTTTCACTTTAACCCAGGGGTACGAACCGCATTTCCGGCCCCTAGCCTTCGGCCAGGCCAAAATGACAGTCGTCAGCGATCCGGCAGATGCCCTAGCTCTAGCCCAAGAGTTGTCCGTCCTTCTGCCCAAGGAGGCAATCGAGCCAGTAGACCCTCTGCTTAGCCCAGGGGGTTCTACTCTTCGTACTTTCTCGTGGCCAAGAAAGTCGGCGGATTTCACCTGCTCTTGGACCTCAGAGGAATCGACAGATTCCTGGAGGTGCTGCCATTCCATATGCTGACCACAGCACATGCACAGGGGGAGTGGTTCGCAACCGTGGACTTTAGGGATGCCTACTTCCTCGTGGGCCGGGCAAGAGGGTGCCTTATATTCTGTTCCTCCGGCCCTTGGGCAGACTGACGGCTGCCTCAGCCGTTGGGCCCTTAGGCCCGCTGTCGCTGCGCCCCATGCAGATGTGGCTGATCAGCCTTCTCTTGGATGCCAAGTGGCACAGGCACAGGAAAGTCAGAGCGTTGCAGCGTTGTCTCCACTCTCTGTCACGCTGGAGGGGCAGGGTCTATCTCCTGATGGGCGTGCCCATGGGCGCCATCCCATCCAGCCAGGAGACCGTCACCATAGGTGCATGTCTCTTAGGGTGGGGTGCAGTGCGGCAGGGCAGGACCGCTCAGGGTCAGTGGTCTGCCCAGGAGGGTGCACGCCATGTCAACGTGCTAGAGCTTCGGGCTGTGCAGCTTGCACTCACGTACTTTCTACCCCAACTGAGGGGCAAGAATATGCATGTTCCTTGGGACAGCAGGTACACTGTTGCCCAGACGGCAGTCCCTTCTAGATAGTGGACGTTCTCACTCCACTCTGAATTTATGTGGCTGCTATTTCTGCCCGACATGTTCGGGTCGACGGCGCCACGGCGGGGTGCCTCAGGTCGGTGTCCCTCTTCCTGAAGAGGGGCTTTACGGCAGCGTCCCCCTAGCACCCCGAGGGCTCCGGCTTGGGACCTGCCCCTGCTGCCGGATGCCCCATCATCTCCTCCCTTTGAGCCCCTGGCCCAGGTGGGGCTTTGGTGGATGCCCACGAAGGCAGCATTTCTGCTTGCCATGGCCTCAGGGAGGCAAGTTGGGGAGTTACATGTCCTCTTCATAAACGATACATGCCCGAGGTGGGACTCTAAGGTGTTGCCCTTGGCATTGCTGCCCAGGGTGCTTCCACAAACCCACTTCAATCAGCCTGCCCAGCTGGCACGCTTTGACATTCAGGAGAACCGCACGTCGAAGTTGCTGTGCCCTGTCGATACCATCTCACATGCCTACGGGGCCAGTGGCCGCCCCCTGCCATCTGGGCTGAGATACCACTCTGCAAGGAGCATCTCAACATCTTGGGCTGCCCTGAGAGGGGCGCGGCGTCGTGGGCGTCTTCTGGCACATTCTCCAGTTGTTATCGGGTTAATGTCGCCACTCCCCATTCTTTGGGCGTAGTGCTTTTGCCGAGCTCCGCTGCTTCCAGTAGTGAGCCAGGGCTTGGATTCTTCATGACATGGTTGGTATAAGTCATCCAGTGCTAAAGCACCGCCTCTGGCGGTCAGTAGGGACGAAATAGAACGATAGTTACGGCTGTAACTACGGTTCTATGAGTCCCGGATGACCGCCAGAGTTTCCTGTCACTCAGAACTCTTGTGTGCTCGCGAGAAGATTCTGGGAACAGATCCTCTGACGACACCGGCTGGTATATCCGGTGTCACGTGGGTCACAGGTGACTTTGTTGTTATTGGTACTCGAGCTGCGCATGCGCACAATGGACATATCCAGTGCTAAAGCACCGCCTCTGGCGGTCATCCGGGACTCATAGAACCGTAGTTACAGCCGTAACTATTGTTTTATTATGAAAACTTAGTGACCGGAAATACTGTTTTCACCCCGTGAGGGTTGACGCTAACTTTACACGTTACACGTTCTCCTGGCGAGACCTCAAATCCAGGGTTGCCAACTCTCACGCATCTGGCGTGTGACACACGCTTTCACTCTCAATCTCACGCTGCCCAAACTATTCTCACGCCAAAAACAAGATGAACCGGCGATCATTTTTGGTTGGTTATTTACAATGTTGAGTTGACAGCTGCTCAAGCTGTCGATCTGCTCCCTCCCAGCCCCCACCACTCTTAACAACGTTAACAGACAGCAGAGCAGTGGGAGCTGGTTGGTCAATCCCCGACCCCTATTGCGCATGCGCAGATCTAAGATCCAGTAGAAATGATACAAAGTAAAAGTCTGCTGCTTATTGTTCTACTAGGCCAAAATAGAGTCAAAGAGTATATGAGAGTGAGAGTGCGTTAATTAATATATTTGGCAGTTTGGAGTAAGTCTGTAGATTTGTTTGTGTCTGTGTGTTTAATGTATAGGCCTCTCAAGATAATTAATTTTGTTGGATACATTTTCCCGGAAATTATTGCGATAAACGATAATATTGTCAGCACCGTTGTATGACCATTTTAGATCACTGACATAATGATAATATATAATAATAATAATTCAAGTACATACTTTCAAACTGCTAGTCACATCCTCATGTAAATGGCAATTTATCGAGGTCAGAAAAGTTATGGAGTTCATTTTATTTATCGTACGATAAGTCAATGAATTGCTTATCGAGACAGGCCTATGCACACAATAAAACTGTGGAAACAAACATGTGTTTGACTTTCATTAGTGAATGAAACTTTGTGCCCTTTATAGTCTGTGTCCAATATTGTGTATTTGTATATATTGTATATATATCATATATATATGCTAAGGTCCCGCTACTGACACGATAGCAGTCATTTAGTGCGCATATGTGTAATTAAACCCATGATATCAAAATCTCACTCCAGCCAGGTACCCAAAGTTGGCAACCCTGTCAAATCATCTTCGTAATATCTATCAAACTATAGATCCTACACATCCACTGGACGTAGATTGTAAAAGTACAATATACACTTCTCCGGATAATAATCTCCGGAGCGTTTGCAATCAACGGGAGCATGTTGTTTCTTACACGACCACTAGAGGTTCTACACTTTAAAACGTGACTCTGGGTCGTAATAAGCGTAAGGACAGGCTGGAATTTTACAGTGAGTGGATCTCTTCAGATGGGTGTGGTCAACTCAGAATTATAGAGTGGCGAAGTCCCTCCCCTTCCGGTTGAGCCCCATGGGACCTTATTTCGGAAAAGTTATGCATTGAAGTCAATGGAGAGCGAAAGATTATCTTTCGATCCCGTTTGAATTGTGCCACGAATTACACATATGATGTTTGTCAATTTAAAAGATAATTTTGTAAGTCAAAAAAAAAAAAATGTGTCGTAAAACTGTGAAGTAACACATTTGTTTGTGTGAAACGCTCAATGAACTACATCTCTGGTCAACAACACACGTCACCAAGATGGCCGTCACTACTGTCAACAACAAAACGATTGACTACCCTCACAACACAATGAAACACGTCCAGAAGAATGTCATGCAAAGCTGCCTGCCTGCCTTCCTTTGATTCTCTCTGAACTGCCTGGTCGTTTTAATGTTTAATGTCAACCATTTGTGCAGATAGCATGAAGTAGAAAAGATCGCAGAGGCTAGCGTTAGCGTTAGCGTTAGCATTTCTCCCCCGGTCTTAAAGTGTGTATTATAGAATGATCACACCGGTGACAGTACTCTTCAAAGGGTTCACGAAATATGACTACTACTCTTACTGTTTAACATGTTGGGTTACTTAATGTTACTTCATGTTAAGGCTAATAAAAATGACATGGCTGTAATGCTAACTAACGTGCTAGCTACTAGCTAGGTAGCTAACTTGATCAAGCCACTCCTGGTCCTTTCATCAGACGGGAAGCAAAAGAACGAGCAAGACCCATTGCTGGTATAATAACAACCTGGTACTAAGCACACAGGCATCTTGTTAAAGTTATCTTATCTTAGCCAGCGCCATATAGATAGATGATATCTATATTGCGCTGATTTTAGGTATCTGAATGGTGGAGGAAAACAATTGTGACATCACTTACGCGACTCTGGGATTTGTAGTCTTTCTAGTTACGTATTTTTCATAGTCTTATATTTCAACAGTTTTAGGACAAACTGTGACTTTTTTGACATGGAAATGATTTTTTAAGATTGACAAACATCATATGTGTAATTCATGGCACAATTCAAACGGTATCGAAAGATACGTTTTCTCTCCCCATTGACTTCAATGCATAATTTTTCCGAAATAAGGTCCCATTACCCGGAAGTAAGTGGGCGTGACTTCGCCACTCTATACGGTGGCCCTGAAGTGCAAGTCAATACAACATTTTACAACACACTACAGCATTTCACAGAGAAGCACTGCTGTGATTGGTTGTTTTTGCTGCCAGTCAAGAAATGACGCTTCGTGATTGGTCAGCACCCGGCCGACAGCACCACCTATTTCCTGTTTGGTACTATTCAGCTGTTTCTTCACAAATTTTAAACTGAATTGGAAAGAATGGAAGAAGAGATGGAAATCTTAAGGGAATATTTTAACGAAGCATATACATACGATGTTAGCCTCGACATGCTTTCAACCCGTCACTGTTACGGTATCTGAGAGGACCCAAATAATCGAATAATCGATTAATATTCGCCAGGGCTGTTCGAATTTGATCATGGTCAGTTTCTGGCATCCCTAATATAAATAAAACTTGATTTGATTTTATTTAAAACGTCCAGGTATGAGAAAATAGCTATAATGCTAAGTAGCCTTGAAGTTATACCACTGTGGTTTTACAACGATCTGGCGGAGAAAGGTTGTGGAGCCTCAGTCGATATGCCGTTGTAAATGGCTTGATGGAAAGCAGGTGTGTTGTCGGGGAGGGTGCACAGCTGATTGCAGCAGGTGAGTGGAGGTTGAGCCGGGAGCCAGGAGCGACAGCCACCACGCCCACACAAACAACACAGACAGGGGAAAATAAACAAACAAACAAACACAAAGGAGACGGCTGGAGGAGTACAGCCACCACAATCACGACATCAACATGTCCCTTAGAACCCTGAAAGCGCGGTTGAAAGAGTTAGAACTGAGGAGACGGGGTGACTACTCGTCAACAAGTGAAGTCAGGAGGGCCATCTTCTCAGAGCTGCGGGGACCTGGACAAATGTTTGGCTATCGAACTATGTGGCTGACATTAAAGCAGAAACATGGACTCCATGTTAAAAGGGAGACGGTAATGAGGATGCTTCATGAACTCAACCCACTCGGAACACGCCGTAGGTTTTTGAGATGCACGTACCACTCTATGGGTCCAAATTATGTGTGGCACGTAGATGGATATGACAAATTGAAACCGTTTGGCATTGGGATATCTGGCTGTATAGACGGGTTCTCCCGCAATATCATGTGGCTTAAGTGTGGACCAACAAACAAGAACCCAGAAGTGATAAAAAACAACTTTATTGACTGTATCAGAAATGTTGGCGTTATTCCCATGAGACTGCACACAGACTGTGGAACAGATAATGGGTTAATGGCCTCTGTCCAGTGCACTCTTCGTCACGACCACAGTGATTACTACGCTGGTGCCTAAAGCAACATGTTTGGGTCTTCTATGAGCAACCAGCGGATCGAGTCCTGGTGGTCAATATTCAGAAAACAAAGGTATGTAGGCTATGTCTTTTTCTAGTATGGCACCAATACACTTAAAGTGGACCTATCAT
Source organism: Lindbergichthys nudifrons (assembly GCA_943590975.1). Lineage (NCBI taxonomy): Eukaryota > Metazoa > Chordata > Actinopteri > Perciformes > Nototheniidae > Lindbergichthys > Lindbergichthys nudifrons. Next base: position 1,894 of record CALSBW010022709.1, on the reverse strand, counting down.
GCTATATGTAAATGATATATTGTAGGGCCATACCTATATAAGGTATATTTATACGTTTCTGTTTTCAAAATACCAAACAGATCATGCATTTTAGCCATGCCTCATTTCGCTCTATGTGCTGTTTGCTGTCTACGGGTCTGATTCTGCTGACCACGCCCCCCTGCAGGATCAGCTGCTGGGCTGTCAGAAGAGGGGGAGAAAAGAGATCTCCGTCCTCCGTGTTTTATTATATAGAGTCGTTATTCATTTGTTTTAAAGCTCAATAAATAACAAAGAAGACCTTTGACCGGCACTTTTCTAATTTTGTCCGGAAGATTTAAACTTTAACGGATATCTTGACCGGCGAAAGAAACTGAAACTCTGCCACACGGTCCCCTCGTTCCTTGGAAGAGGCAGAGAGGTGGGTGTTTGTCATCTGCTGGTGGACTAACCGGAGAGAATTACAGTGCTTGCCTCGACGGGGAGGGATTGCATTGAATTAAAGCAGCGGGAGCAAACGCTTGCCTCGGGGAGGGAGAAAAAAAGCCACAGCGGAGAATAAACAGAAGGGTAACCATGGTAACTATGTTCACCTTTGGAACAGGCACATAATCCGGCCCTCCAGACTTGCCTCTTGTCCGGGTGGAAATCCTAATGAGCTGTATTCACTACCTCACAGGTAAATTGTCTATATTTTGTAGTTAATACACATTTCATGAACAGTATTGTATTACATAAGTGTATTTCTGCCACACCAGAAAAAATTAAAATGGGAAATATGAGCTTACACCACACTAATAATAATAACCAAGATGGCCACAAAACACATCATGACATAGTTTCAAAAACAAAAAATTCAGAGCATTTAGTTTACATAACATAAGTGTGCTGTTGTGATAAAGTATTCTCATACTTAGCTGCCAAGTATCTCCTCTCAAGCATCATTATAATACTAACTGTTTTATAGGTTTGGGTCACGAGACTGTGGCTTTGCTCTGGATGAAGCATCAACCCACATTTTTCAAGACGGGCATCAGACAGAAGATCCATGTGGTGATCCGGACATCAATGACTCTTTTCAGCAGGCAATGCAACAACATGGACTTCAACATCTAGATAGCTGGCAAGCAGCATCCCAGCTGTTGATTACACTGAAGGGAATAGCTGGGCTGTGAATGGGACAGTACTTTCAGTTGGGCAGCTGTGAGCCCTAACAGAGTTGGCACAAGACATTTGAGGATTTGGGAAACAGTGATTTATTTGCATTTAAGAAAATAAATTGTAATTATTCTTGTGAAAACGCTGCAAAACAGTATTGTGTTCCTTAAACATATTAGCACAACTAATAACGTTGTCTTTATAGACGTCTAAAGAAAACTGTGAAACCTATGTATGAAACATCTTTTTCCCCAAACTTCAAACATGAGGAACTCAAGTTTATAAAACTCCAAAAAGCTATACTGTGGTGATGGTGTTTTACCCCTTTCTTTTACCATTTCACAGACATCCAAAACCTGGGGAGTTTTGGATGCCAAAGTCCATATTGGCTTTGAAACAAGCGTAAGTTTCTAGTAGTGGAAGTGTTATGGTGTTTGCACAGGTGTTTGCCATGGGATAGATAGATAGTCTCCTGTGAAAACGTGACACATGGATGGGGTGTCATTCCTGCAGTGTCTTCAGGCCTGTGATGAACATGAATAATTCCTCCAGTGACACTGGTCCTTGTTCTGTGAAACAAAGAGCTGTCATTAAATATATTAACATTCATGTAATAACAGCAGATCCTATTCTGATCAGAACAGTATTTTACTGCACAAACCTTCACAGTCCATCAGATAGTCTGCCCAGAAGCTGAGTGCCACGGTTTCTAGTCCTCCTGTTGCTCCCTGCTGGACTGAGCTGTGGTAAGAAGAGT
>CALSBW010022678.1:2454-14927 GCA_943590975.1 Lindbergichthys nudifrons | reverse complement strand
CACACACACACACACACACACACACACACACACACACACACACAGACGTGGAGCGGCTTTAGCTGAAGACTGATCACCTGGATCAATACTCAGTCGTGTGTAACGGATAAATCCAGAGGAAGTGTAGTTAGTGTTCAGAGAGACGATCATTTCTGGTGTTTATGAGCTGTGAATCCTGCACTGTGTGTGTGTGTGTGTGTGTGTGTGTGTGTGTGTGTGTGTGTGTGTGTGTGTGTGTGTGTGTGTGTGTGTGTGTGTGTGTGTGTGTGTGTGTGTGTGTGTGTGTGTGTGTGTGAGAGCTGTGTGACAGTTTGATTTTCTGAGTGTTAATTATTTGTATTTATTTAGGGGTCAGTCATGTTTCGTTTCAGTAGTATTTTTCTTTTTTAAATGTTTAAATCAACCGTCACAAAGGTCTGCACACACATCAAAATGTACACACTACACATTGAATGACGGTTGTTAAAAATAAAAACCCAAGTTATTTCCCAGAACAAAAATAGTAATGTATTTAAATCTTTCCCCAAAACCCCACAGTCCCCAAACTAACATCTCCGAAAAGCGTGTCCTCTGTAGACTGTCTTGATTTAAACCCATTCAGAACCAGGTGGGTTGACATATAGGAGGAATTTGACTTGATGTTTTGTTGCATACATACAAAAAATCAAAGATTAAAAACAAAGATAGAAAAACTACTTGAAGAAAACTATAATAACATAAAAAAAACATATTTAAAATATAGAATTTGCGTGTTCACAATCCCCAAACAATAATCAGATTTCTCTCCTAATATGAGCGCTGAGAGTAATATATATCTAATATAAAGATCTAATAATGTGAGTGATCTGCCTCCATTATGCAACAGATGTTTTCAGAGGCTTACGATTAAAGAAAAACACGCGGTCTCTCTCAGATTTTAAATGTCAGATATGATCATACTGAAATGCATATATTGAAATCCTCCATTTGTCTCCATGCAGGTTCATTTGTTGAGCCTCAGTGATATATCTCCAGGACTCCTCTTCTCCAATTCAATATATTAACTGAGGCGTGATGAATCAAATATGTTCATCTGGTCTTTTATTCCACACATGAATAAACCATCTAGCTTCAGGTGAGCAATGTTTAAACCATGCCGGAGATTTCATATTCTGAATATTCTGAATCCATCCCGGGTAAATCACCCTCATGCTTTCAGACGTAAACTATCAGAGAGGGAGCTCCTTTAAATCTGAGGGGGGGTCTCTGTGTAATCTCATACAAATATATAAAAAGAGGGTTTAAATAACCAAGATCTGTCTCTGGAAACATAAGTTAACATTCTTATAAAAGTCAAAATATTAAAAGAGTTACAATTCTGAAAAAAGTTCAAGCTCAGAAAAAAGTGAAATATCTGAAGAAAATAGAGAAAAAGTCAAATGTCTGGAGCATTACATTTACAAAGAGTGAGCTCCTTTAAACCTGAGGGTCTTTGTGTAATCTCATACAAATACATAAAAGATGGTTTAAATCAGTGGTCACCAACCTTTTCAAGCCCAAGATCACGGCCTCGGTGAAAGGCGAGATCTACCTATTGCAGAATTGAGTGAAAAAAACTGCCCAGACAGTACTTCCAGTTTGAGGCCTTTTATGTCGGCTAATTTAGTGGGAATGCTGATACAGCATTCCCACTAAATGTTATGCTACGGACAAAATTCTTATTATTATTCCGCCGACTTATTTTGGCCCTCTTCTCCTACCACATTCAACATCCCAGAAACTCCGTTCAAACATCAAAACGTTCAGCTCGGTCGGGAATCGCAGGCTATTACTTTTATCATTCATAACTTTCATAATTCCAGAGATACATCCCATAATAGATCACATTTTTAACATGGAAGTCAATGGAGACATTCTTCAGACTTCAACAAATCTTCATGAAAATTCAACTGCCAACTGTTCATTCATACTTTCACTCAGAAACCTCATTCCAACTGTAAAATGTTACACATCTTTCTGACATTATTCGTGTAACACAACTTTTAAATCTGATTCTTACTTTTACAGATATTAAACATTGTTCAGACCTTGGTAAAGAGGCTTTCTTCAGATTTTAACATTAACTAGAGTGCGTGATGTCACAGCTAGAGTGTAGGAATTCTTGAAACCCTACATTCTTGAGACATAATGTTTCATGACAAACGTAGGAAAACATCTCGTAGCTTGAAAAATGACAAATAATTAAGCAAAAATAATGAAACAAAATGCCTCTTGAGGGCATGAAGGGACAAAAAAGTTCAACATGTCTCCATTAAAGCCCATTGTAATTTCAGGCTGATATTTCCTCACAGCAGCAGCCGCACACCTTTAGTTAAACTGCCAAAAAGGCCACATTATTAACCCAAAAGTACACAAAAACTACACTTCAGATACTCAACTTCCTTGACATGCTTCACGTTTTTAAATTTCACAGATATCTGTTAAGGTTCTTCGACAAAACGTTCACATGTAAGAGGTTCATCTCTCATTCAAAACAATGGAAACCTCTGATCTCTTCAGAGCTCGTAAAAAACGGTGTCCCTTTAACTCCTATGAAAATGTTCAAAAAGTGCTCAAAATTCACATGTGTGCTAACAGTCGAGCCGTGAAGACATCTATGAGACAGTTTTGAGATTTCTTCAAATGCCGTTGCCATGGCAACACAAGGCTCGCCATGAAACACGGTTTTCTCATAACTTCAGTGAAAATGCTCCAAACAGCCCAAAACTTCACAGGTTTGGTAACGATGCAGCCATCCACACATCTAAGCGTATTATGGGATGTCATCAAATGCCGTTGGCATTGCGACAGATCATTCACCATCAAGTTAGTTCAAAAGTTTGCAGTTCAAATATTCTGCTGCTTTTCCAAGCCTTTTTACTTTCTTTTCTTCTCTCATCACACATTCAAGCCCCCAGTGTTCATGTATCATTTCAATCTAAATTCTTCACTTTCTTCTTACACATTACATTTCAGCATAGCAGTTTAGCGTCAGATTTTCAGCATAAAGCATTCCCACTAGCAATTTCTTCAGGAATTGCATTCTCTAGTTGCATCTGAATTACATCAAATCATTTGGGGCAACTTCCAATTTGATTAAACCAAGAACTAACATAACATAACTAACATGTCAAAAAGGATACATATATATATTTACATCATACCTATCATTTTAAGTTTCATTCATTCCTAAATATAAATGTATGTAGCTTATTTTCCATTTGTTTGAGTGAATGAGAGAATTATTTTGTTGACAGCAACAACAACAAAGATAAAAACAACATCTTTCAGTGAGCAGAAAACATAAAGTGCCATTTTAACTGTGAGGCTTATCCACTGAAGCTTCATGCAAGTGCAACATTTAACATTAACATTGTTATTTTAACACATTCTTACAAATTCAAAATTCTAACAACATTCTTTATCCGTGCATAGACCATTGGTGTGTTCACACCGTACGCGATGCGAATGACGCGTTCGTTTTGTTGTAATTGGTATCTACCATAAGTGCAGTGAACTCAAAAATATGCAGCATTACTTGAAATCAGTCTATTATTTTCGGGTGACAGGGAATGTCTCAAAGACACATCAATCAAGTGGCACCTGCTAACGGGGTGGTGGATGATAGACTTACATCTAAAAACTTCTTCTTTTTTTTTTACTTTTCTTTCTTTTGCTACTTTTTTTTTGTTAACGGTGCGCGATCTACCCGCACCACACTGAACATTATGAACAAAATGTGAACATTATGAAAAAAAGGTGACAATTATGAAAGAAATCCAAATTCTGATAAAAAGTCAAAACTAAAAAAAGGGAAATTTCTGAAAAAGTAAACATTTGGAGAAAAATAAACTTTTGGAGAAAAATAAACTTTTGGAGAAAAAGTCCAAAAAAACTGTCACTGTTGTTGGAAAGTACTGGAGTTGAAGTACAAAGTAGAAACATTTAAATTCTGAAGTAAAGTACATATACCTTATTTTACTTAATTCAGTACTTGAGTAAATCTTTTTACTTTCGCCTCTGGATCCCAGAGCGTTTAAAAAGTTAAATATTTTACAAACATTTTACTTTTTATTCGCAGGTTAAACTGTGTGTGACACATAGATAAGAGAAGTCTATTGAATGCTTTTACATCGTCCTCTGAGCTGCTGAGGGACCTTTATTCTGGAGCCCTGCAGCAGTTCCCTCACTTTCTCAAGTCTTCTTTCAATCAGCTGTACCTCAACCTTCTGGAAACAACTTTTAAAGGAGGTTTCTGGAAGTCATTGTAGAGAGTCTTTTAACCTCAGACAGAGACCTGAGGCTCGACCCTGACTCAGCATGGCTTCACTTCCTGTCATCTGGTCTGGAGCTCAATATATAAGATATATATATATGCCGTTAATAACTGTTCAATATATACCTGGCTGCTAAATCCTCAGAACTGTTACAGGATGTGTTTTTTGTAAACTTTTTTTATTATAATATATATTTATCTTTATCTTTAATATTTTTCTATGCATACTTCTTAGTTAACATTGAGCTGTCTTTGGCTCTTTTTCTGCTGTAACAAATGTACACGTCCCCTCTGTGGGACTAATAAAGGGATTCTGATTCTGAATGGTGTCTGGATGTGTTTTTGGTCGTTATCCTGAAATAATGTCTTAGCTTAACACAAACTGAAGAGATTTTAACGGTTTTTCTACCACATAAAATATGGCAGTAAATTCCCAACTGGTGGATTTAAAAAATAGAGGTTGCTAACATTGGTTAGGTTGGAAATGAGCTATTAGCTAAAATCTGGCATAATTCATCTCTTCTCTTTTCTGAGATTAATGTATTTGTATGAGTGGTCCTTGTTGAAATAAATACATAATATATATATATAACAAGTGTCCAACATTAGCTGCGTGAAGTGAAGTCATGTCTCTTAATGGATTTGTATTAATGAAGGCTTCTCTTTGTGTCGTCTCAGGAGGAATCTGCATCGCTCAGTCTCTGAAGATTCCTCACGACCACAAACCCTCAGACTTTGATAAAATAATCCGCATGCTGCTGGACACTCGATACGCCCGCGCCATCATCCTGTTCGCCTCCGACGAGGACATCAGGTACGTCCCAGTTACAGCTTAAAATGACAACCATACAACATACTGAAGACATACAACAAAAAGGGAAATTCTGATAAAAAAGTACAAATTCTGATTAAAACGTCAACAATCCTGAAAAAAAGTGAAATTTCTGAAAAAGAAAAATAATCTGGAAAAAAAAGGCCCGGTCCCTTCTAATAAGGAACAGATTTTAACTGTCAGATAGTTTATTATTATTAGTAGTAGGATGTTATCTGTGCAGTTTTACAGCCTGTATTTCTTCTATCCAGAGGCATCCTGAATGCCAGTAAGCGAGCGGACCAGGTGGGTCACTTCCTGTGGATCGGCTCTGACAGCTGGGGCGCCAAAAACAGCCCAATTCTGCAGCTGGAAGAGGCGGCAGTGGGCGCCGTCACCATCCTGCCCAAAAGAGCCACCATCAGTGGTATGTTCAATATATCACATTCACTCCATCCTGCCTAAAAGAGCCTCCATCAGTGGTATGTTCAATATATCACATTCACTCCATCCTGCCTAAAAGAGCCTCCATCAGCTTCAGAAAGAGTCAAATTCTGAAAAAAAGTCGAAAAAGTCAAAACTCTGAGAAAAAGTCATAACAGTCAAAACTCTGAGAAAATGTCATAACAGTCAAAACTCTGAGAAAAAGTCATAACAGTCAAAACTCTGAGATAAAAGTCAAATTTCTGAGAAAACATCAAATCCGTGGAAAAATTCTGAGAAAAAGTTGGAAAAGTCACCATTATGAGAAAAAGTCAAATTTATGAGAAAAAGTCAGATTTATGAGAAAAATTCATAAAAATCCAAGTTCTGAGAAAAAGTCAAAATTCTGAGAAAAAGCTGGAAAAGTCAAAATTATGGTCAAAATTCTAAGAAAAAAGTCAAAATTCTGAGAAAAAAGTCAAAACTCTGAGAAAAAGTCATAACAGTCAAAACTCTGAGAAAAAGTCAAATTTCTGAGAAAACATCAAATCCGTAGAAAAATTCTGAGAAAAAGTTGGAAAAGTCACCATTATGAGAAAAAGTCACATTTATGAGAAAAAGTCACATTTATGAGAAAAATTCGTAAAAATCCAAGTTCTGAGAAAAAGTCCAAATTCGAAGAAAAAGTCAAAATTCTGAGAAAAAGCTGGAAGAGTCAAAATTATGGTCAAAATTCTAAGAAAAAATTCAAAATTCTGAGAAAAAAGTCAAAATTCTAAGAAAAAGTCCTAGAAGTCAAAATTATGAGAAAAAGTCTAATTCTGAGTGTTCTCCAGTACTGCAATATTACATCCTGTCCAAAAGAGCCTCGATCAAAGTGAACCTATCTCTAGCTTTGACATCTGGAAACGGAAAAGCAGTTTTGTTGCACATTAGATTAACCTATGGATTAACATCAGCAGCGTTGTTATCGTTTTAATGCCATTGAAGACCACTTTGGAGAGACTACAGAGCAAAGGTAAAAATGTTAGCATTTTTAGCTACCTAGTGTCACCTGTTTTGATGTCCGTTTATGCTTATAACGTCGCAAATACGTATAATTCAGTGATAATGTTGGTGTCAAGCGATTCTGTGTCACCTCACGATGTGAATCGATGTGTTGGATGTGGTGAAAAGATCAATAATAAGGTTTTGTGAGTGATTTTCGGTGCAGTAAGGTGTTAGCATTTTTCGTTCGTTGCTAATTCAGAGGCTCAGTGTTAGCATTGTGGATTTTCTTTTGAAAAAAAAAAAAAAATGATCAGTTTGATGAGTTTCTTCCCGTTACATGGATATAAAAACATTCATAGTTTATTAAATGAACATGCCCTCAGACACTGTTTCCTGCAAGATGTTGCGGCAGTGCCCCAGTACCGGGGTCTCTCGGGCTTAACAGGTTAAATATATAGCCATGTTCAGTTCATACGAAGATTTTGAGTTCTTAAATTGTCAGATTTGATCACTTTGGGGAGTTCAAGTTCATCTTAAAGGACAGAGAACATAATCCATTGGTCGATGTGATTGCTCTTATAACTCCTAATTGAAGTCATTTTAAGATTGTGCCAGTTTTACTGTTTTATAACAGTTTCTTTTATTTGCATATTGACTGGTTAATGTTCCATTTCATTTGTGTTTTACAGCTGTATTCCTCTGCCTGTATTGTTTTGTGTTCATTTGTTGTAACTTTGTTCATGCTGCCCTCTTTTTGTATCTGCAGCGTTTGGTTTCTGCAGCTTTCAGTAAACGCTGCACATGTCTCCTCAAGTTGCTGAATGTTCTCTAAATGCTTCATGTGATGTCAAGTTGCTGAAGATGTTTCTTTATGAGGAACATTTGGGTTTTTATATCTGCATCCTTTTTGAAGCTGTTTCTCCTGATGGAAGAGGTTTGGGACGTTGTTTGCAATCTTTTTTATCACGATTTTTAAATATAAAAGAAAGTTCCTCAAACATAAAGTTACTAAACAGGAATAAGTTATTACATCCTGATTCTAATATCTGTGTTTTGCATTTGATCAATATCGGCTAAAGTCTGATTGAGGTTGTTTTCCAGCGCTGCTTGCTCCGGTTGGCTCACTGCAAACGAGTTGTAATTATAATGTGATGAATGAAATCATAAAAAAGATTCAGTGATCTCCAATGAGAGTCATCATTAGCAGATATCAGTGTCAATAGTCCGACACACATCGGACACATTTTTGTTGGTTCTTCTGACAAAGTGTTAGTCAGTGAGCGTCAGAGGAGTGGGACACAACATGAGAGGAAACACAACTTTCTTTATTAAAACATGGCATTCCTGTCTTTGGGCTTTAGATGAACACGCAGCGCCGTCAGAGACTCGCCTGTCGCTCCTAACAAAGGTTTCTGACAGCGAGACGTTTCTCTGTTGTTCTGTTCCAGTGAAGCTTTGAATAAAACATGAATCCACAACAACAACAGCGACTAATGAGGAGTCAGATTCTCAAATCAGAATCCTCCTACTCCCCAAACGAAAGCCTCGCTAATCGTGCTGTCAAGGCTCTGCTGTAGCGTCGGTTCGTGCCCTTTTCCTCGCCTGAAAAACATATTTCACCCACATTTTGAGAATCAGGAGTCCTGCTCGGAGGCTCGCCGTGTGACCTTCACTAACTACTTCCTGTTCCCTCGTTTCCTGACAAATGATTTATGGATATTGGAGTTTTGGGCATAAAGACGTTGGTGGGGATTGTGGGCCGTGACGGGCAGTCTGGGTAACGTCAGGTTTAAGGGCAGCAGACCCATTCTCTCTCAGCTTTATGAGGCTTTCCTCCACTCTCTCAGTAACACCATTAGCTGGTTGTGTGTTCATGTGATTAAACTCAGCATGTCAGCACAAACCCTAATAATAAATGTCTTTAAACTACATTTAAAAACAACAACAACCTTCCTCAAGACGCCCAAAGGATCTAAAGCTCATTATACCGTGCTGAGCAGTTCCCTAAAGTTTCTGATGCTTTGTTTGGTTTATTTTTTAGAGGTTTGCTCCTTTTTTGCCATCATATGAGACAGCGAGTGGAAATAAGAACAGAAAATAAGTTGAATTAAATATTTAAAGAAGAAATATTATTATAGGCAACTTTCAACACAAGGCAATTCAAAGTGCTTTACAAAAATGAAAGACATTAAGAGCATTAAGATATAGTGCAGCAGAAACATATTATAAAATGGCATTTCAACACTCATTTAAAAGCAAAGATAATAAGAAATGAATAACACAGGTACATGCATACAGTGCAGTGTGAGATGTGAATAGTTCAATTAAAAGCAGCGATTTTAAAGGACATGCAGGTTTGGTAGTTTGTTCCAGATTATAGTCCTTCTTCTTCCCTGACAGTCTGAGTCTCTATATTGGAGGTTGTGTCCACAGTGTGTTCAGATAATCATCCTGAACCCTCAGTTTGTCAGGACCCCATTTCTTAATGATTTAGTTCATCAGTAATTAATGGGGACAGCAGTTTTTGGTCCAGTATTGAGCCGGAGGTTTTTTTTTTTTTTTCAGTCGACTTCCAACTAACCTAAAACTGGGTCGATGATTGGTGGAGGCGGGGTGAAAGAAGCTAGCAGCTAGCACCCGGAAAGGGTGCTAACCTGTCACTCAAAGAGACCATGCCTCTAATAATGTAAAGCTTTTAATGTTGTTGTATAAAAACTGTCATTAACGCGCTATTGAGACCAAAATACTTTTTCTACCAGGCTGTAAACATGTTCATTTCTGCTGGGAATTTTATTATGGAGGTATATAGGGATACTTTTGGATTCATCCCCAAGTGTTCATTAGAGGAACTGCAGTTTCTTACATGACTTTTTACAAGAAAAGTAGGTATTGAGACAGCACCAACCTGTCAATCATAGCCAACTTTAAGCCTTAATGTCATTCAAACAGGCGATTTGTATACCAATCAATTGTCATTAACATTGGAATGACGTATGCCACCAAATTGTTTTTGTACCAGGCTGTTAAAATGTTATTTCTGAAGTTGATATTTTAACAATGGGAATCTATGGGGTTACACCTCACTTTGGATTCAGCCTCAAGTGGCCATTGGAGGAACTGCAGTTTCTGACTCTTATTTCTCAGTTCTGGAGGTTTTCCACTTGGAAAAAACCTGTTCAGTGCCAGACGGATAACATTGCAGTTCTCTGAATACTGGACCAATTTCAGAAATGGTTGTCCACATAATGATCTAATTTTAGCTGGACCTGTTGAAGTAATCTAAAGTTTGTCACTGAATGTTGAGAAACATGCACTGAACATGTGACCACGTGAAAAGATATATAGATATATATATAGATAGAGAGATGCATAGATAGATAGATAGATAGATAGATAGATAGATAGATAGATAGATAGATAGATAGATAGATAGATAGATAGATAGATAGATAGATAGATAGATGGATAGATTTAGGAAATTCTTTCATTGCAGAAGTGTGTTCACACTTTATTGTCAATTAAAAATAAAATGAAAAAATGAAAAATATGATATCAAATATTAACAATATAAACAAAACAATATACAATATTCTGGATGATTCAAATCAAAAGTCAAAAATACAACAGGATCCAAAATGCTACAGGTCTTCTATAAGAAAGGAGAAACCCAAACTCTGTAGCAGCTGAGAACATAAACCCTTTGAAACGTGACTCTAACGTGTCGTATGTGTGGACATACTGTAAAGACGCCCCAAAGACTTGTTTCGTCCTCCAGGATCTCTCCGCTCATAAACTGCGTGACCCTGTATGACTTTTTATTATTATTTTCAGGCCTCGCTTCACACATTTTTGTCAAACACAAACAAACCAAAAAGTAAAATGCAGCAAAACCTCTCCTACGCAGCTCAGTCCGGAGAAATGAGAGTCAGGGTGAATGTAAGAGGAATCGAGGGAGGTTTTTGTGAGGAGACCTCCCCCATCCTCTTTGTCTGCACGCTGCAGATAGAGGATTTAGATCTGCCTCTATGTTTAAAACATGACCAGTATCTGCCAAGATGGATGTCCTCACGCACACATTAGCCTGAGTGGAAACAGGAAGTGACTGCGAGCTTATGTAAGGAGGATTCACGGCTGCAGACCTGATGTGCACTTGAGAAGAAAGAGCCATCAGAAAAGAGGGTTAATAATACTCCATGCATGACTTATACTGCTATTTGAGATGTTCTCCACATGGTGCGCCTGTTTTGCTTCGATAGCACAGCAGTTTATGATTGCACTGTTGAGGAAAAAGCAATATTTAGCTGCGGAGGACAGATGACAAAATGATATACAGTTACTGATTCCCCGCAGGAGATGCAGCAGGAAACTGAGTATCACAGAGAAATGAAGACATATGGTATGAAAGGGATGTGTTCCTATTGGATGCACAGAGCTCTGAATGGACTTGTCCAGGAGCAGCAGCTTATCCTCCAACAAGGATCTCCTGAATGTGACAGGCTGCACATGGTGCGTGATGCTTTATAATTAAAGATGCTGCTGCAGTCAACATCCATTACTGTTGTTTATCTGTGCAAACTGAAGGTAGCCTGATGCTGTTTTAACCGTCCTGTAATGCAGCATTAATCACAATGATGGGCTTTATTTGTAGCCCACCTATGAGAAAATGTCCCGACTTGTCCCTTGGTTTATTACCTCAGATTGTATAGAAGTCTATGAGAAAATGCTCCTTCGTCCACATCTTATACCCTTTGCAGTATATGTGTGTTAGAAAAACAGCGTTTTCAACACATGAACACAACATCTGTAGACTATATCAACATTGATTGTTTTATACGAGCAAGAGACACTGAAGCTGTTTTAGTTCTTTTTAGGAGGGTTTGATATATCTAGGAGTCACTTTGTGTAATGAAATCCTGCATTTCACCTCGTGTTGGTAATGCATACTGTTGCTGTTGGTTGAAAGTAAGTCTGCCTTCTTTTAAATGAACCCCCTCTCTTTAATGTATTGCACACAGGACCATATGTTTTCTATATGACTTATATAGCCTTATAACACTGCAGTGGCTTTTAACTCTCCAGGAAAGCTCTCGTGTTATCCTTTTATCACACAGCGCTGCTCTGACACCTGAATTTCCCTACAGGGATGAATAAAGCTGTTTCTTATCTTATCTTACATCCTCTCCCGGGATGAACACATGTCTGCTTCTCCGCCCTGACCTCCACTTCTGTCTGTGCTCTGCGTTCAATGTTATCCGCTAGGAATCGGTAAACGAGACTCTCTGCAATGTGGTGAGACGTGGTGGAGTAAAAGATGGTGATCAGAAAAAAGCATTTAAAGTCCTGTCACAGGTCAAAGGACGGACAGACAGACTGAGTGCTGTAACTCTGTCTGATTCATCGTTAGTCTATAAAAAGTCAGATCATAAAAAGTGAAAAATGTCTTCCATAAATCCCCAAAGTCCAAGGTGACATCTTTAAATGTCTTCTCCGAGCAACAGTCCGAAACCCAAAGATATTAGCGTGATATCAGACGGAGAAAAGCTGCTTTATTTTGGAGGATTTAGAACAGGAAATGATTGATTTGAAGCAATGACTTGATGAACATTGTCTTGATGTTTAGGTTTTCGGATGTTCAGTAGTCCAGATATCGAAATGTCAAGACCTTAAGGGGTTTGAATGTCTGGATGACTGAATGTCTGGGTTTCTGGATGCCTGGAGGTCTGGGTGTTCAGATGTCTAGATTTGTGAGTGTTTAGATGTCTGAATGTCTGGATTTCTGGATGTTTTGATGTCTGCAGGTCGAAGTGTAAGGACGTTCAGTTGTCCAAACTTTGATTGTTCAGTTGTCTATATCTTTAAATGTTCAGATGTCTAGATCTAGATCGTTGGGTGTTCAGATGTCTAGATATTTGGGTGTTCAGATGTCTAGATCTTTGGGTGTTCAGATGTCTAGAT
>CALSBW010022660.1:0-10931 GCA_943590975.1 Lindbergichthys nudifrons | reverse complement strand
TTCTGCAGGAACACAAGGGGGTTGTGATCGGTAAAAATAGTGACAGGCAGGTTTGACGTTGCGTTTAATAAACAAAGCAGGAAGCAAGTCATTAAAGAACAGCTGTTGGCTGCGCTGGTAGAGCAGGAAGTGTTATCGGAGGAGGAGGGGGGCGTTGCGTGTTCTCCCAAAGACGAGGAGACAGAAGTCTCTCCGTCAATAAGCGAGCTTCAACTTCAGCTGGAGTTGCGAAAGCTGATGATTAGGGAGAAGGAGATCGACGGTAATATCGAAATCAGGAAGCTTGAGGAGGAGACTAATCGCATGTTTCGTTTGAAGGAGCTGGAGTTGATGACATTATCGCACCACACTCAGCAGTTGGGCTCGGCACAATCGCATGACTTTGACGTGGGTAGATATACTCGCTTTATCCCGGTGTTTCACGAGAAAGATGTTGACAATTATTTTATCCTTTTTGAACGGGTAGCAACTACATTGAAATGGCCTAAAAACATGTGGACTGTTATGCTACAATGCGTTCTCACGGGTAAAGCACAGGAGGTGTATGCTGCATTGTCTGAAGAGGTTAGCCTGGATTATGTGCAGGTAAAAGTGGCAATTCTGCGCGCCTATGAGCTGGTGCCTGAGGCATACCGTCAGAGGTTTCGTGGTTTAAAGAAAAATGATTGTCAGGCTTATGTGGAATTCGCCCGTGAGAAAGAGGTTCTGTTTGAACGATGGTGCTCGTCGACGGGGGTAAAATCTCTAGAGGATCTAAAAACCTTATTACTTATGGAGGAATTTAAAAAATGTTTAGGGTGGCCACTTATCTGAATGAGCAGAAACCCATAAGACTGTCTGATGCTGCGGTTTTGGCTGACGAGTATGTTCTTACTCACAAGTCTGTCTTCAGTGAGAGGGGGGGGGCACAGGCCAGGTTTGTGGACAACAACATCAGAGAAACCCCAGTCTCCATTAACGTGCCATGGCAATCCAGCAGGCCAGGATATGTTGAGGAAAAACCGGGGGAGGTGAAGTGGGGACCTAGGGATAGCCCAGTGTGTTATTTCTGCAAGAAAAGAGGTCACATTGTGGCGAACTGTTATGCGTTGCGGGATGAGAAGAAGCCTGTAAAGACGGTTGCCTTTGTCAATACTCCTCAACCGGGACCACCTAAATCAGAACTGGAAGTGTTTGCTCCATTTCTTATGCAGGGAGTGGTGTCTTCGCTTGGGAAGAACAACAGGGTTCCAGTTACCATTTTGAGGGATACAGCAGCATCACAATCGTTTATCGTGAGTGGTGTGTTGCCCCTCTCGGAGGAGTCTGCTGTTAATGCCGGTGTTCTTGTGAGGGGGTTTGGGATGCAGTATGTAGGTTCACCCTTGCATTATATTCACCTTGAGTCAGATCTAGTTACAGGGCCGGTGATTGTCGGCGTACGGTCATGTTTTCCTATTGAAGGGGTAGATTTGATCTTGGGGAATGATTTAGCCGGTGGCAGAGTGCTCGTTAAGCCGGAGGTGACTGCGGTTCCTGTGGGGGAATGTTCAGATAAATTGGTCCAAGAGTTCCATAAGGTACATTCCGCCTGTGCTGTCACCCGCGCCAAGTCCAAGTGTGGGGTTGAAGTTAGCGATGAGGTGGATCTGTCTGACAGTTTTATGGCTATAGAGCTAGACATGTATGTCAGTGACCCTCCCCTGCCCCTGCGGAGTGGTGGTGGGAAAACTGATACGGTGAATATCGGTGCAGTGCCTGTGGCACGTCAGCAGCTGGTGTGTGACCAAAAAGCAGATGCAGAATTGTCATTGCTGTTGGAGGATGCGGTATCGGAAGGTGTCGCTGGATCTCGAGGGTACTTTGTCAAAGATGGGGTGCTCATGCGTAAATGGACACCTCTCTTTGCGTCACCAGGTGATGATTGGTGTGTATTAACACAAGTGGTGGTTCCGTCGAAATACCGCCATGACATCTTAGCTTTGGCTCATGATCATCAGCTTGCTGGCCACCTTGGTGTCAATAAAACCTATGACCGGGTGCTGCGCCATTTCTTCTGGCCTGGTCTGAAGAGGGATGTGGTGCATTACTGTAAAACGTGCCATGTGTGCCAGGTTGCAGGAAAGCCTAATCAAACGATTCCGCCTGCACCGTTGTATCCCATCCCGGCTGTAGGTGAACCTTTTGAGCGGGTGATCGTGGACTGTGTTGGCCCCTTTCCACGTAGTAAATCCGGCCATACATTTCTGCTTACCATTATGTGTGCAGCAACACGGTTTCCTGAAGCGATACCGCTGCGTAACATCACTGCTCCGAGTGTGGTCAAAGCCCTGGTGAAGTTTTTTTCTGTGTTTGGATTGCCAAAGATCATTCAAACTGACCAAGGATCGAATTTCATGTCGCGGGTGTTTGCTCAGACTCTCAAACAGTTAGCTATCAGTCATGTCCATTCGAGTGCATATCACCCTGAGTCGCAGGGGGCGCTTGAACGGTTTCACCAAACGCTCAAATCGATGTTACGCGCGTACTGTTTGGAGTTTGATAAGGATTGGGATGAGGGAGTGCATTTAATGTTGTTCGCAGTGAGAGAGGTGGTGCAGGAGTCGCTAGGATTTAGCCCGTCTGAGCTGGTTTTTGCTCATAATGTACGTGGTCCCCTGAAGCTGTTGAAGGAAAAGTGGCTGGGTGTGGCTGAGCCACTTAATTTGCTGGATTATGTGAGTGGGTTTCGTTTCAAGCTGCGCCGTGCATGCGAACTGGCACAGGATAATCTGGGTGTTGCTCAGAGAAAAATGAAGAGCTGGTATGACAGGCGGGCTAAGGACAGAGTGTTCGCTCCGGGGGATAAAGTGCTAGCCTTGTTGCCGATCCCTGGTTCCAGTTTGCAAGCCCAGTTCAGTGGCCCTTATGTTATTACTAAGAAAGTCGGTGACCGTGACTACCTCATCGCTACCCCTGACCGGGGTCGTAAGAGCAGGCTTTGTCACGTTAATATGTTGAAGCCGTACAACGAGAGGGCAAGTGCGCCTGATTCGAGTAGTGGTTTAGCTGCTGACACTGCCGAGTCTATTGTTCTCACAGGGGAGCTGTCCGGTGCTGATCTCTATAAACCTGTAGCTGCCTGTGTGGTGGCGCTGTCCAGTGCTGAAAGTGACACATTTGCCAACTCTAAAGCCCCGGTCATTTGGGGGGGGGATGAAGACGTTGTGGTCCAGTCGAAGGCAGTGTTACAGGGGAGGCTGCGAAATTCAGAGATCCTGGTGAATATCGAGGCTCATTTAGCACACTTGCCTGATACGCAGCGTGCAGACGTAGGTGAACTGATCTTGTCCAACAAGCAACTGTTTTCTGATGTACCTTCCTGTACGACGGTTCTGGAACACGATATTGATGTAGGTGACTCACCGCCGATTAAACAACACGCATATCGTGTGAACCCTGACAAACGCCGTCGATTTAAGAAGGAGGTTGATTACATGCTTATGAACGGGATTGCTGAGCCCAGCCTAAGCCCGTGGAGCTCGCCTTGCTTACTAGTTGACAAGTCGGATAAATCCGATCGCTTTTGTACAGACTTCCGGAAGGTTAACAACGTGACAAAGCCCGACAGTTATCCTTTACCCAGAATGGAAGATTGTATCGACCAGGTTGGCAGTGCCTCGTTTGTTACCAAGATCGACTTGTTAAAAGGGTATTGGCAAGTTCCACTAACTAGCCGCGCTAAGGAAGTTTCAGCGTTTGTGACACCAGATAATTTCCTACAGTACACTGTCATGGCGTTCGGGATGCGCAATGCGCCAGCAACTTTTCAAAGGCTCGTTAATATTGTGCTGTCGGGTCTGTCAGGGTGTGCAGCATACTTGGATGACATTGTGGTTTATTCAGAATCATGGCAAAAGCACATGGAACAGTTGGCGGAGGTGTTCGAGCGCTTGCGCAGGGCGAACTTAACTATTAACTTGGCAAAATGTGAATTTGCTCAAGCAACCGTGGTCTACTTGGGGAAAGTGGTTGGCAACGGGGAAGTGCGACCGGTCCAGGCCAAGGTGGAAGCAATCCTGGCATTTTCTGCTCCGGCTTCTCGACGTGACCTGCGCTGCTTTCTTGGGATGACTGGGTACTACAGAGGGTTCTGTAAAAATTTCTCAGCTGTTGCTGCTCCATTAACTGATCTGTTAAGCCCAAAAGTTCCTTATGTGTGGTCTGAGCGATGTGAACATGCTTTCCAGAAAATTAAATCGCTGATGACTAATGCTCCTGTGCTTGTAGCGCCAAACTTTGATCGGCCCTTTAAACTAGCAGTTGATGCGAGCGAATGTGGGGCCGGAGCTGTCTTGCTGCAGGATGTCGATGGGGTGGAGCATCCGGTGTCATACTTCTCGAAAAAATTCAATCGACACCAGCGGGTGTATTCCACCATCGAAAAGGAGGCACTGGCTATGGTTCTGGCCTTAAACCGTCATCCCGGACGAGCCCCCATATGTTACGACCCGTCCTCTACCAAGTGGTAGGGGCTCGTGGGAAGACCCGCAACATAAAATAAACCACACAAAACACGCAGCACTGATCGGCGAGCATTTATTAAAGAGCACAGTTACTCACATGTGCCCACCGGCAAACGAACCACGTCTGGAGGACGGCAAAAACAAACAAAAGAAGAAGGGGGCCTGGGCCAACCAGTCCTCTGGCCGTAGGACCCAGAACTTCCCTCCTCTACCCAGAGAGCTAACAGAGAGAAAAACCCTACGGGAAAAATAAAGCCACGAGAAAAAAACCTACACTAATGGGGTCCTCCAGAGTTCACACACATAGCAACAAAATAAATGTACAGATTCACAACGGCATCCGAATATTTGTTCAGGGGAAAAGGCGGCCCTCTTCTCCTCCAGCTTCTCCTTTTAAAGTCCCCAGCTGAATGGCATTAGGACACCTGGGGGGAGGCGGAGCCTGGGGCGGCCAGGTGTACCTGCGCAGCAGACAAAAACAACAACAAGAGCACGTAACACCATATAAGGCTTGTATCTACTTTAAAGTGCACTTAGGGGATTTTTAGGCAGAAATCACTTTTTAATGCTTGAGAAAATAATAACGTTCACACAGCTCACTTCTTTTTATCCAACATGTATTTACTGTGAAAGGAAATGTCCTTCTTTAAGATCATTGATTACATATTGGGAAATGTCCATAAACTGAGATAAATATGTATCTGTTTTTGTCACATTTTTACGGGCTGAGAACAGCCACATGCAGAATGAAGCCTCATTTGACTCGTGACCAGAACATTGCTGATTTCAATCTCTGGGAAAAAATCAGAGTCAAAAGATTAAACCATTTCTCTTTGGCTCAGAAAGAGGAGCTGCAGTCTTCAGAAATTCACAAATCATCGTTATGACATTTCTATTCAGGAAGTAAATCAATTTGATTTCCTGGGTGAAAACTGTCTTGAATAAAAGCTCTGAGAAAGGTCAAGGTATAACTAAAATGAGTAGTAATAACCCTCTGGAGGGGCATGGTCATCCACAGCAGATTTCATAAACATCTGCCTAGTACTTTTGACTTCTTGAAGTGCTTTGACATAATGTTCACAATGAATGCTTCATCTACATTTCCTGTAGCTGCTTCCCAATAAAAGCAAAACCTTCTCTCTTAAGCAGATTTCTAATATAAACTCAGAAGTTCCTGAATCTACACATCTCTGAAATGAAACCTTTTTGTTGCCGTTGTGATGTATATACCCTTTGTCTTTACACTCGGATGTTCGAGTTCTTCCTGTTTCAGGCAAGCCACAATAGAAACCGTCATCACTGTAGCGCTCAATGGGCTGACATGACATAGACTTTGTGCAAGGAATCTGGCGGGGTTACGTCCGTTTGATATCCGTTCCAAGAATTTGCGTTCACACACAACTCCTCCGGGTAATGTCTAGATGATTGCAGGGTTGCAATGCATGCCTGAAAGGGATTTTAACCACCACTCCACTGATATTGTGAGCCAAAGAAAGCTCTGGCAGCAGATCATACCCTTCTCAAAGTGATTCCTGACCTGTAGCATGACCACCGTGCCAACTCTACACTGTTATGTTGGTTTTATATAGTTAGGGGTGCAAACTAGACGCAGGTTAGAGCTAAAAATAAACCCTTCTTATAGGAGAAAGCTGCTGATTGGCCACATAATGATGGTGAAGTTGCTGCAGAATGCTTACACACCATCGACTAACAAGATTAGACCTCATTTGCTTTCCCATCTGAGCCTCGGATGTCTCTCATTTGATAGTAGAAGAATGCCTCATTTGTGCCATGGATTATTTTATATATTTTTTGGGTTACACAGCGGAGCCATTATGTCTCCCTTTGCAGAGAACTTGATAGTAATTACCAGAGGAAGATTGGGCTCAGAAGCTCGGCGTTAGGAGATAACGACGCAGACAAAGGCTCCGGCTTCACGGCTCTTTGATGCTAACGAGGAGATTCAGCATGTGGTTGTTGACGCGTGTGCCACCGCCGCCGCCACACAACTTTCCCACAGTGTTGCTTTTTAATGCTGGAAACTTTGCCACGCGCCGTAACAAGCAGCCTATTACATTGAGCTGCAGGACGCTGTGGTGATGAACCGGGATCAACAATCCACAACAATCACCTCAGATCAAACCCCCCACCGCCTTTTGTGGAAACGTGTGAAACTGATCCACACTGTGCATGCTTTCCAACAGACAAAAGAAGTGCAGTTATATCATCAAAAATGTATCACAAAAGAACATATTCGCACTAACCTCTACTAGTAAATGCAATAGTTCTGGTGTTTAGATATATAAGGTTTTTGATGCTATTGGATTATGATTTCTTTTTTTACTGTGTTCACAGCACTGAGAAATGAAATTCCAGAAATGCCTAAGTTGTTTGCAATCAGTGTCAGAAATGTTGCTTTGAAGAAGTCCCGAAGAACAGCCCACGAATCCAGAAATGCTGGGAACGTGTGAAACTAATCCACACTGTGCATGCTTTCCAACAGACAAAAGAAGTGCAGTTCTATCATCAAAGGTTTACCACAGAGAACATGTTCTAGCTAACCTCTACGAGTTAGGCAATGCAATCGTTTGGGTTTTGAGACACATGAGGGTTTTGATGCTATTGATGCTATATGATTGCATTTCATTGACTGTGTTCACAGCACTGAAATATGACATTCCAGAAATGATGAAATTGGTTGCAATCAGTGTTAGAAATGTTGCTTTGAAAATAACTACTTTCTTGAACAGGTCCCTAATAACAGCTCATAAAGGTCTTCACAAATCCAAACATGTGGACCTCTTTGGAAAGTCAGTTCGAACTCTTTACAAACCTGAATTGCATTTGAACAATGATGGTCTTGATTCGTAGAGAGACCAAAGAAAAGTCATATCCTAACCTGGTGATTATCCAACCGTGGAAAGTGCTTCCAGTTTGTGCGTTTGTAAAGAAACATTCCAGCATTGGACTTTTGCTAAGGACAAAGGGGCGTACGAGAGACACATTCAACTCAAATATTTGACCAACTTGAAGCAGTAGAGTCTGAGATATACTGACTTTAGTGTCAAGAACGGATCCAGTTCTCAAGACCTAAGACTTTGGAGAGCTTCTTCCAGATATACAAGATATTAATCAATCTTATTTAACGTGATTTGATGTTTGAAATGAGTGGCATGACTCTTAAAAAGTCAGTAACATCTTTCATTGTTACCTTTATGGACTTGTATTCAAACAGGCTTTCCCTAATTTGTCTTTGCTCTTCTGATTATTCATTCAGCATGGCTACCACTTTTCCTCTATTGTGCAGGAAAACACAATGATAGTCTAATTGTAGCGCAACACGTCAGCAATAGATTAAGGCATTTTAGGAAAACGCCCAACACATGAGAGCAAAGCTAACCTTTTAGACAGCCAATTTACAACTGCCTTTACAGTACAAATAGAATACAAAAACACTTATATTGTAGAAACCTTTCCAACCGATTTAGATCTAAAATATATACTTGTTGGTCCGACTCAGGCCGCAGAAGAGATGTTGCCCTTAAGTTGTAATGGAGTTTTCCAGAAATCAAACATGAATCTGTTTTGTATCAGAACATGTTATATCAGAACATCGTGAAACCTGGTTGAACAAAACCAAACTATCAGCACAAAGAGAAATCAGTAGATATTAGGGCTGCACGATATTGGAAAAAACTGACATTGCGATATCTTTCTTCTCCCGCGATATGAAAAAATACAGGAATTGAAGAAAAGACCGTTTTTTTTGTCCGCAAACCATCCTTTCTTGAACTTGAATGCTATACAATTGGTATTTTTTTAACAATATTTAACCGGATGAAGGATTTTAGTCACGGACTCCTGGATCTTAAGTCATCAGAGCAACAAGCTGAGCTCGCTCGGTTATCCTGCTGTGATCTGATCAAGAATGATTGTGATTGGTGGTTTGCTGAGCATGCAGAGCCTGCATGTCACGCACTCAAGTACCCCTGATATGAGAGCCGCGCGAGTTTTCCTTTTGTAGCACGCAGCAAAATAATTGTAACATGACGTGTTTGAGTTCATTTGCCTACTTAATATCGCACGTCCTAAAAACATTTTTTTTTAAATGTAAATATTTGGTTTTTTATCGAATTTAGGCGAACAGACCGTTTCTCTTGGAGCTCTCAAGTGCTTGAAAGCTTGAAGATGATCTAAACTAATTTTGTCTCGACTGTGCTGCCCTACATGATCTTGTATCTTCCCTGTACAAACGTTCCACAGAGCGGCCATTGCAGGCTGAAGGTGAATGAGCAGGTGGATGAGTTTAAACCTGCAGCTGCACCAAGGTTGTCATGTTTGCTAAAGGTTTGTTGGCGTCCATTATGTGGTAGCAACAAGGTCAGCCAAAAACACAAAAAAACCCTGAAGAATTCAATGGCAGAAGCTCGGCCTTGTGTCGCCCTCTTCATCTGAAAGGTTTCTGTTTCCAGTGAATTGCAAATTGCTGCCCTTTAGAAATGATAAAGTCTTAAGTGCCTGTTGGAGGCCCTCAGTGCATTGAAGCGAGATGGTCTTTAAAAGGCAAGGTCTCTGTCTCAGTAACAGTTTAAAACCTTTTCTGCTTCTTTTACATTCCCACCTCCCCCCCCCTGCTTCAAGATAATATTTTAGATTCTTTTCATTCCCCGCTGTGAATAATGTATTCCTGTGACTGAAAAGAATATAATTAGAGGTCGAGAAAAAAGGTAACGCAGCTCTCCTGGCTTTACAAAAGTTCATTTCATTTCTTGTCTCATTGTTGACTCTCTTTGACAATTCTGTGTTATATTTCTCACCCCTTTTTATAGCGACCATGTTGCTTTATGAAAGACAGTCATGTGAAGAGGAGTTGGCTATAGAAATGAGAGGAGAAAAGAAGGATGCACATTAGAGTTCAATCAGAGGCTGGAGAGTACTTGATGAACTA
This sequence comes from Lindbergichthys nudifrons, assembly GCA_943590975.1. Classification (NCBI taxonomy): domain Eukaryota; kingdom Metazoa; phylum Chordata; class Actinopteri; order Perciformes; family Nototheniidae; genus Lindbergichthys; species Lindbergichthys nudifrons. Next base: position 1,499 of record CALSBW010022660.1, on the reverse strand, counting down.
AAATAAATGAAATTATTTTCTTTACCCTAACCCAAAGAATGCATAATAAAAGTGCATTTGATCTTTAGCGCCTCTTTAAAGAAACTCTGCAGGAGTCAACACTGACCCATTTGATCTAATCAAGTCAATGACTTTGACATATTTAGTGCTTTGATTCTCATCATAAAGACGTATTACACTGCAAGGACATGCATTCATTAATAAGTGTGACTGAATAGTAAAACCTTGGACCTTGTGTGACTGTATGAAGAAGTACAAGTCTCTCTGAACAGTGTTACGCTTTCTTAAACCGTACCACATCTACAAGATTGATAGTGTCGTAGTAGAAGCGAACAGCCAATTAATCCATTGAACACAATTCAAATTGATTGGATTATTATAATTATGATTTTAATTTTGTAGTCTTTGTGCAATTTTGAACTCCTTAAAATACTCTAAACTCACTGAATTATACAAACGTGTCCGATATTATCCGCAAAATGACAATGCATTATGGGTTTTGTGACACGCCCAGTTCCGATTTTCAACATTAAATCCCTCTAAACTTTCACTTAGACAAGTATTTAATAATTTAAGTATTTTATTTATAAGAAAATACCTACTATTTCTGGTTCCAGTTTGTTAAATGTGTTTATTTTACATTTCCATCATTGAAAAAATGATGTTTGAGCTTCGGACTGTTTGGATTAAACAAGTAGTTATAGGATGTCCCTTTTGGCCCATGGGAACTATAATGTATCGATCAAACAGATAGTTTACAGAGCCCCTCAAGCTGCACGGACAAAACAAATGTAAAAAATGACTTCATTATGCGCGCGAGAAAGTTTCACGTGTGCACAAGCAACTTTTTCTTTTCTTTTCCTTGTCACCTAAGGGACTCCGTACTAGATGACCGTTAGCTGCAGCTTCAATTCAAACCTACCAAGATGTTTTGCAAAGCGTAGTCTTGTTATTGTGATATCTAACCTTTTAATAAGACTGATAGTGTCTCATATGAGGCTTGAGTGTGTCTGGATGTGAGTTGCTTGATTTCTTTTGTTCTCCTTCGATCCTGAAGCTGTTTTCATACAAAGGATCTCCAATCATTAGAATCTGCTCTTCGGTTGTCTCTCATATATTGCACATAGATGTGGTAACACCTCGCAGGTGTGAGGGTACAGAAATAGACGAACCTGAAGACCAGAGAGATTGATGCACGTACGACTGATCGACTGACATCTGGTCTTTTGTTTCTTTGTTAAACTTGTTAAACATTAGTGTGCATTAGGGGTGGGGGAAATAATCGATACAGCATTGTATCGCGATACTTTGCGTGGCGATATTGTATCGATACACGGATGCCAAGTATCGATATTTTATTATATCAACTTTTTTTTTCTTCATATAAACTGTAGCATATCCCTCCGAAAGATGGTCGTATATAAAACAGGAAGTTACGTTAAAGGAGAGGTGTCATGCTTTTCCGGTTATTACCCGTCCCCTTGTGTGTTATGAAGGTT
>CALSBW010022656.1:36205-51177 GCA_943590975.1 Lindbergichthys nudifrons | reverse complement strand
AAAGTACTGTGCAATGTTTAGTTGGTTCGATGGAGGAACTGGTTAAGGACATCCATGCCCATGCAAAAGAAGCTGTTGTTGAATGTGTGTCATCTGAAGCATCTAAAGAAACCCTAGAAAAAGTTGAGAACTGTTTTGATCAGCTTGGGAATCCTTTTTCATGTCTCAACACAGAATCTAAGCGGATGAGGCATTTTGAGGAGAAATGAAAAATAGTTCAACCTGTAGAGTATATTCTTGGTGTGCGTTTTGATACACGCAGAGATAAAACAACAGGACTATACAAGCAAGTTCCTGTCAATGATAAGTTCATGTATGTACCCATCATGGGGTCTCTTTCATCTATGTTTAAGAACACGGAACTTTGTAACAGTTTTCAAAGAGCTAAACAACACCAGGAGGGTTTTTACAGAGATGTAAACGATGGCGCGTACTTCAGGAACCACTGTTTATTCTCACAACAAGAAAATGCTATGCAGATACAGCTCTGATGATTTTGAGACCGCTAATCCATTAGGCTCAAAAAAGGGTGTGCACAAACTTGGCTGTATTTATTTTTAGAAATTTCCCTCCAAAGCTTAATACTGTGTTGATGAACATTCATCATATCTCTCTTTCACTCAGAAGACTTAAAGAAATATGGGTTTGACGCTATTCTAAAGCCACTTCTCGACGATTTAAAGATTTTAGAAGTTGAAGGAATAGAGAACCGCAGTGACGCGTCCTAAAACCCGGAAGTAAGTTAGCATTTTTACCACGTCCGGTTCCTTCAACAAAAAGCAATGCAAATTTCTCCATAGGATTTTGGAAAATAGCTGGAAATAAGGTCTGTGTTTGACACAAATTGAAGAGACAGATCACGTTTTGTTCTAAGACATTAAATTCATCAGCAGTGACCCCGCTGGTGATTTTTGAAGAGTTTACGTGTCTGAAAAACGATGGTTGTTACCAAGTGGCTGAATAGGACTACAGAAGTTGTCCAGGCCGTTTTACGTCATTACACCGAACACCTAAAACACTCCCGCTCAGTTTGTTTGCCCTGTTCTGCTTGAAAGCAAGTACCTGCCTCCTGCAAACTGTTCAAACTAACGCTTCAACTTGTACAATTTAGAATCTGTATGTTTGAATATGGATCTGAAGTTGGCGTGACGTTGAAGCAGCGACCCTGCTGTAGTTCCTTTATAGCAGGGGTTTTCAACGTGTGGGAAGGTGAGCCTTCCCTCAGAGAACATAAGAACAGCCGCGCCCCCCCTCCCAATTATTATTGCTATTATTATTATTATTATTGTTGTTGTTGCTATAATGCAGGGGCATTCAATTGCATTTCAAAGAGGTCCAGTAAGAGAAACTGAAGACTGTTTCTCTCCTCTTGTCTCGTCTCTGTGTGTGTGTTTGAATCTATCATGCTGACCCACTGACTGCACCGATGTGATTGGCTGAGTAGCGTCACCTCCTTAAAACATTAAACAATAACTTTTTTAAATCTTTTTATCTTTATGTTTTAAACATATTGTATAAAACTCCCCCACTACTTGGACTATTCCTTGCACCCCTCTAGAATAAGCCCGAATGGTCTCAACCATATTGCATCAGTAACGTGCACTTGTTGAACTTGTTATAACAAGATCGCAAGGACACTGGTAGCCAGTGGCGTCGCCTGGCCTGGGCATCCGGGGCTTTAGCCCCGAATGTTTTTTCTGTAGCCCCGGACAATTCTCCCTCAATAATATAATACATTAACCGTGCTTTACGTGAACCTCATCATGACACGAGAGGACGGCAGCACTGTAATTTCCCGTGTTCAGTGAATGCAACAGAGGCATGACACCAGACCAATCAGAGAGTTGCATGAAAATAAACGTGTGCTTGTGTCATTCAAGCTCGGCTCTGTGTGTGTGTGGCAATAGCGCATTTAGTGTGATAGAGAGAGGGAGAGAGGGAGAGAGGGGGAGGGAGGGACCGGTGCCAGCAGGGACCGTGTTGTTAGCATCTGGTTAGCTAGCTGCACTAACGGACATAAGGAGCTGTTTGTTCCACAACAAGCTGGAGGAGAGTCCTCTCCTCTCAGACTGAGAGACTCAGGTGAGCTAAAGGACTCTCTGAGTGTTTAGATACTTAACTTTAGTCTAAGTTATCTCAGTGGGTCTCAAACGGTTTGGTCACAAATTATTCAAAAGATTATTTCCGCGGCACACCTTCATATGATCATTATAGTTATAAAGAACATAAGAGAATAAAGGAAAAACAGTTATGAAATACTATATGGCAGTAAAACAAGAATAGAGTTTAAGAGTGATTAGTAAAATATCCATAAAGAAAAAGTACATCTGTTTCCAGTTCTGCTTCATATGGGTGTTGAGAGAGGTATCCATAGATCTCTCCATGTTGCTCTCAAAGTGCACCAGATTGATGCTTTTAACTTCAATATTTAAAAAAAAATCTTCCCGGGGGAGCATCCCCCCGGACCCCCCTAGAGGAGGTTAGGTCCCCCCCACTCATAAAAAAGAGCACTTTACCCCTGCCTATATGCCGTGAGCTGATTATCGAGCCTTCATTGTAACAGTCGCGGGTGTACTGCGTGTGCGTGTGGGGAGTGTTGCAGTAAAAAATGCCACTGTAGTGCCGCCGCCACTGTGGGCTAAGCCCCGAATGTTTTCAGGTCCAGGCGACGCCCCTGCTGGTAGCGATCGGACAATTGAGTGTTGTTCAGTTTGTATGTTGTGGAACATGTGTGTGCGTGCATGAAAATATACCACACACCCAATTAATTGCATGTTCAATTCACTACCCTGGAAGTTAATAAAGTTGTTAAAGTTGGAACAGCCTGTGGACAGCCGTTCTTCCTTGCATGTCAGTCGCCGACACCTTACAGAGGACAGGCAAATCTAGCTGCAGCACGACCCGTATATTTTCACACGCCGTGTTCTCAACACATATTTTTTAAACATTTTTAACATTTTCAACATCGTGGATACATCTTTATGCTCCCGGCAACACACTGAACGTCAACTTTGCCTCCTTATTACACTCACCCCTACTTTAGTGGGAACAATGAGTCTGCGTCTTTGATGCACACAGGAATAAACGCAGATCATACTCTGGCTGCAGCCTTGACCGGCACTTGCTTTTGATCAAAGTCAATGCGGAAAACCCGCACTCACACAGGTAGGTGGAGGTGAAGGGAATGAGCACTTTTACAGCCTTTTTGGCGAGGTGGGGGAACTCGGTCTCCACAGACAGCCAAAAGTGGGCAAGTGTCACTTTACTCGTCTTTTTCTCGTTTTTTTTTCTCACGCTGCGCCTCCCCTGAAGCTCTCTGGCGCCCCCCAGGGGAGGCGCGCCTCACACGCTGCTTTATAGCATAACGTTAGCATTTTGCTTCTGGCGACTAGATTTATGATTCAAAAATTATAAAAGTAGGGTAGATATGGATATTATCCGGCTGAACAAAACGTGATCTGTCTCTTAAATGTGTGTCAACCACAGACCTTATTTCGAGCTATTTTCCAAAATCCTATGGAGAAATTGCATTGGTTTTTGACGAAGGAACCGGAAGGAGTTTACTTCCGGGTTTTAGGACGCGTCACTGCGGTTCTCTATGCAGGTGCCTTTTTCAACCACACCTGTGAAAGGTTCAGTGTTTCAGGTTACAGGTGACAACTTGGCTATACATGGCCTTTTTGATTTTGTTGAATCATTTAGTGCAAAGTACTGTTGTCGTTTTTGTTCAACTGAAAAGGGAGAGATGCAATCAGTTTTCAGTGAAGATCATCCAGGTTTAACTTTAAGTTCTAAAGCCCTTCATTCAGAACACTGTGCTGCCATTCAACAAAATCCTGCTTTGGCCTCAACATTTGGTGTTAAAAAAACATGTCCACTCAATTCCCTACGGCTGTTCCATACTTCAGACAACTACGCAGTAGATATAATGCATGATTTACTGGAAGGAGTGGTGCAGTATGAGTTGAAGTTTGTGTTTCAGTACCTGATAAGGAACTTTATATCCAGAGGTTCATTGTCAGAGAGAATCACGAGCTATAACTATGGATTTACACAGAGGAAAAACAAGTGAGCTAAAACTGGATGATGATGATAGCAACAATCTTGGCCTTAATGCTGTTCAGTCCTGGTGTCTTTTGCGCAATACCCCATTGATGTTTGGAGATTTAGTTTGCAGGAATGATAGCTGCTGGAACTTGCTGCTCCTCTTAGTACAGAGTGTGAACATTGTCTTTTCACCCATTGTAACCCATGGTATGACCTGCTATCTGAAACATCTTATCTTTGATCATCATACGCTTTTTAAATCTTTGTTTCCAGACCGAAATTTGATTCCCAAGCACCACCATATGATACATTACCCAAGCTGTATTAGGAAGATTGGGCCACTAATGCACATGTGGTGCATGAGGTTTGAAGGCAAGCACACTTTTTTCAAAACGTCTGTAAAGAACTTTAAAGATATCACAAAAACACTGGCAAAGAGACATCAGAATCAGTTGGCTTTTCATTTTGAGAACTTTTATTTGAAAAGATTCCAATTTGGCCCCATTACTGAAGTCTTGGTCAGCAGTTTGGAGGGCAGTGAGGTGCTGAATGAAACTGTTGATATGTCTTGTATTGTTCCCACAACTTCCTGGGTCAAAAGCTATGGCGCAGAGTACCAGCCTGGGATGTATGTATGTTCTGGTGTTGAAAATGAGATGCCTTTGTTCAACAGGATTGTCAGTGTGATTGTTAAAGAGGACAATGCTTATCTTCTAACTTGTAAAGTCTCAACGACATGTTTTGATGATCACTTAAATGCATTTAGTATCGAGGAGAAAAGCGATGTATTCACACTGATCTGTGTAGATGACCTGCCATACTACAGACCATAACCAATTTTCAAATGACACTGATGACCAAATGTTTATTGTCCCATACTGTAATTTTGTGTCACTCCATGCTGAACTGTTGTAGGTTTATGAATGTAATGAATTGTGGTGTACTTGCCTTGTAATACAAACTATTTTGTTACATTTGTTGTCTTGTATTTTTTGTAAAGTGGGTTATGGGGTTTTGGCTGGGAGGGATTGGATCTTCACAACATTCTACACTCTGTGTTCATTTTTGTAACACCCAATAGTGTTACTACATTAAGATCCAGTGTAGTCTGGTAGTGTTGATTCTTTAACACTGACACTAGTGTAGAGTAATATTAACACTAGTGCGTGTTGGCCAGTGTTGATTTTCAACTCGTTTCAGTGTTCCATTAACTACAGGTGAGTGTTCAAATATTAACACTTTCGAAAGTGTTAATTTTAGACTGACAAGAGTGGACGCATATACACACTTTTCTTGTGTTAAATTCAACACTCTCAGTGTTAATTTAAGACTGGCATTTTTGCTGTGCAGGGTCACCAAGAGATCACATGATTCAGTAGGTCAGCTCAGGTTTGTTTTACAGGGATAGATTCTCTCCAAACATGATTTATAATGCTGACGAGGTCATTACAGTGCAGACACCAAAGCAGGCAGTGGCAGAGAAAGGATGATGTATTGTTTTGACTTGTGCTCAGGTTTAAACTATTGGTCAATGTACCCCCAGATGGCTCAATTTACCCCTTGACAACCTTACGCCTTACCTGGGGAAAGTACAAATTGGCTCATCTTACCCCAATCTCCCCTGACAAAAGAGCAGAAAGAAACATGTTCTTCTTCTACAATTTGGATGAATGAAGTTCTAAATTGATTTGAATATTTTTCTAAACCAGCTCAGGGTCACCTTTACTGTGAAAATAAACAACATGCTGCGTAACATGAAGTCACAGTGAGTCTCATTCTGATCATCACACAGACACACACACAAAAAGACACACACCACTCCTTACAAGAAGAATACACACACAAAAGTGAGACACAACAAGCTGAAGTCTCTCTGGTTGACCAGCTGCTAGCAATTAGCCCCCCCCCCACACCACGCAGAGGTGCAGAGTTAATCACAGACATGGATCTGTCTCTCAAACACACACACACACACACACACATGCACACACACACACTTAACTACCATACTCCACTTCTAAAATGCACCTCAGAGCCAAACAACAGACATCAAACAGTGAGCCACAATTAGTAATGGGTTGACTTACTGCTCTGTTTTTGAGTGCTTGTCTCTCTCTCACACACACATGCTCACACAGACACACACACTCGTGCAGACACACCACATGGCTGGGGAATTACCGTGGCCCCCTGCTGGGGAGCTGAGCCGTCTTGACGGACAGTTGTGTATCTGTGTATGAAGAGAGTGTATTTGAACTCCCTGCTGATTCTCTGAAATGCATGTAAGGGATCTGACACTGGGCCACAGCGCCCCCTAACATTGCTCCTCAGCATGCAGCAAAGAGAAATCATTTTTCATGTCTGACAGTTTTACAGTTTTAAGATGCTCATGTGAACATTAACACAGCATTTGCTAACTGTCCTTTCTCCTGTTCAAACTGGGCCTTATTTATATCAAAAGATTGTATACAGGTCTACAGTATATATATATATTTTGATAAGCACCAATTATTGATTATATGCATTAATATTTGACTAATAAAGACTAAATGTATATGCTACATGCATTCACATAACTGTTGTTGGTCAGTCTTCTAATTTGCAAATCCTCTTTGGATAAAATTAACAATGAGCTCATGTACAAAAATGGATGCTATCAAGTAGTCTAATGCTGCAAACAAAGCACCAAACCGGTTCATGGCTCTGCTGAGCATGGATGAGTCCATCATGCTGTCTGAAGCCAGGGTTGCGGTCGAATAGTCCGTTTAGCTTAGGAACCTTCCTAACGGAGTGAAATGACCCGGAAGTCCCTCAGTGGCAGCCATGATAAGAGCCGTTCCAATTCTCTAGATGAAAGGAAAGGAGGTTTCAAACTTCCTTTATAACCTCCTTTAGCTTAGGAACCACTGGACCTCCCTAACCGAAAGGAGAGGAGAAAATGCTGCCCCACAATGCCTTGCGGCCGCGGCATTTGCCGTCACACAACAGTCGGCCGTTCACGGAAACAATTGATTATGAACGAGAAATGATATCATGAAAGTTACGGTTCAAAACGTATGTGGTAAGTTGCCAAAGTGCTTTGTTTTGAACGTTCATCAGTATTATAATCAAAAAGAGAAATATGAACGTTAGTTTTTACTGAAATGATCAAATAAAGTCAACATTTCACAGTGTTTACTGAGCTGTGTGGGGTTTGTTCAACTTTTAAAAGATGTTTGAATGGTGATATACACAGTGATAGATGTTAAGGACTAACGTTTATAATACATACATTTGTATTGATTTGAAGATCTTTTCATACAATCATACGTATTGGGATCATTTGTATTAATGTGGACCGGAGGGAGAGGGTGACGAGCATAAGTTTCACTTTCCTTTTTTATTTCAATTCCAGCTTTGGTCATGAAGAATATGTTTCTCTGTTGTCCCCGTTCATAAAGCATAAAACAACAGCATCAGAGCACGGTGCAGAGTCTCTAGATGAGTTTACAGTAGTCCCTCGTTCTTATTAAACATCCATGTTGTAGTCCGCTGTATAGAAAACTGTAGTTTTCATAGTTTCCCCACAGCAGAAGGCGCACATTTATGACCTCCGCTGGCGCATCATAAACACGTTGGATAGTGGAAGTGCAGTCAGATTCTCTAAAGTACCACAGTCTCTTTTGAATTCTCCTATCCACTATCCCTTAACCCCGTGACGTTTCACTCAGAGGTCAAGGGATAGACGATAGGGATAGAACTTAGGAGCTGTTTTTTTGGAGTATTCGACCGCAACCCAGGAGAAGCTGCTCATGGACCACAGTTGTTACGACCCCCTCCCTCCACTAGGGGTCTCTGCCTGTGTGTTCTGCTGGCTGTCAGTGGTGTTTCAGGTGTTCAAGGGATCAGCCTGATGAGCCACTCCTGGGCCGTCAGCATATCAAGGGCCCCACTGTTGGACGGCTGCTGCCTTGTTTGATGCACATTTCACTCACCAATTCACGCACACATTACTGCTAACTGACTTCCACATTTGTTTAGGTTTGTCGAGTCCTTAGGTTTTGTTATATTGTGAATAAATATGCGTCTCCCATCTATGTTGCAGCCTATGAGCCGAGCTGTAGCAGATGGGGTTCGTCCAAACTTTGACATGCTGTGTATTCCACAGCTGTGGATGTGGTTGGATCTGGTTGTTTGGGAGACATAGAAGAGTGTGGTGAGTAGAACGTTTGTTTATTAACACAGTTCCCTCTCACTGCTGGATGCTGGGTAAACTGTTGGATGTCCGTTGGGTCAACTAACTGAGCTCTTCATCACAACAACGATGTGAATCTCTGCTGGAACCCTATTTCTCCTCTGTTTCTGACCAGCTGTGACTCGGGTGTGTTTTTTCTCCTAGAGTAAGAAAGTATTCTGCCAGCGTATGACCACAGACAGTTTGCTACTTACTTTACCACTACTAATGTAACCACCAGCAAAACACCTCCGCCAGTTACTTCCATGTTCTAACTTCTGTAGATATCAAAGCAAGCAATTATTACGCCTATCTGGAAAAGATCTCTGCTAAGATTATTTCACCCTTATTTCTGACCCCAGGTAACCACAACCAGGGTGTGTGTTTCTGTTACAGATTTAGTCATTTGAGGGCTGAAGGAAATATTCCCCCTTTGTTTAATTGGTAATCATTGTATTGACTGTAGTGGAATAAGTACTTTGATTAAAAACTGTTTTACTGAATCACACTATTACCTCCTAATAATAATATGATTATTACAGTACAGTAGAATATGTGAGCATGTCCCCTGCCTATCTTGAGATCTTGACCAGAGGAGCAAGTGGAAAGCCCAAAAGAACGGCCTCCCACAAGGTAGCGTACTGGCCCCCCTCCTGTTCAACATATACACAAACGACCAGCCATTACCCCCAGAATGCCAGCGTTTCATCTACGCAGACGATCTCTGCATCACCACCCAACAAGTAGACCTCCAGAAGATTGAGCCTGTCCTTGAAAGTGCCCTCCAAGAAATGTCAAGCTACTACAATAACAACCACCTGAAACCCAACCCAGCAAAAACCCAACTATGCAGCTTTCACCTGAGGAACCGAGACGCTAAAAAAGAACTGAGCGTCACCTGGGATGGCCACAAACTGTCCAACCACACGCATCCCATGTATCTTGGTGTTACACTGGATAGGACACTCTCCTTCTAGAAACACCTGGAGAACACCAAAGCCAAGGTCAACACCTGCAACAACATCCTGCGCAAACTAGTGAACTCCAAGTGGGGCGCAGAACAATCCGTGCAACTGCCATGGCCCTGTGTTTCTCTACAGCAGAGTATGCCTGCTCAAGCTGGAGCCGATCACGTCACGCCAAACTGGTCGACACAGCCTTGAATGACACCTACCGCATCATCACGGGATGCGTTAAGACAACACCTGTCCCGTGCCTCTATGCGATAGCCGGCATCTCTCCCCCACACATCAGACGACTGGGTATCGCTCAAGATGAACGGAGAACACAGGAGACAGACATCAGACACCCCTTGCATGGCCACGTAGCCCCCCCACGCAGGCTCCGATCCAGAGCCAGTTTTGTGCAGACAGTCCTGCCCCTCCAGACAACCAAACAAGCAGCAAGGACCAACATCTGGGAAGATGAATGGCAAAGACATGACACACGAGCTCTTGAATGGCTGGACAGAGGAATCACACCAACGGAAAGCCTCGCTAGTGGCCACGACCTTGGCTGGACAACCTGGAAGTCACTTGATAGACTGCGTGTGGAACAGGGGAGGTGCAAAGCACTGATGAAAGTGTGGAACTACACCACAGAAGACACGTGCAGCTGTGGATCAGTGCAGACAATGTCCCACCTACTGGAATGTGCCGATGCCCCCCGGTGCAGTCCAGAAGACCTGGCAGAACCTACCCCATCAGCTGTGGCCTGTGCCCGATACTGGCAGAACCACATCTGAGATTGCTACGGACTCGAAGAAGAAGATCTTGAGATCTCCCCATCCGGTGTGTGTATTAACCATAAAGGCTTACTTTTACCTCCTTTATTCAGAGACAGCTGAGTACTTGACACCCATTAGAGACACTTCAATATGGCCTTTCCCTCCAGATTCTGTTGTTCAGTCCAGAGCTTTCAAGGCTAAAGATGATGAGTTCATTATCTTGTTGTAAGTCTACAAACCTCTCATTATCATAGTAATACCTCAGGACAAAGGATGGCTCTGTTTGAAGTATTTAGTTTAATCAGCAAGTCAACAAAACACCTGACATTCATTTACTTCCTTGATTATGTCACTTTGAAATGATTTATTTTGAATCACCTGTCTTGTGTATTGTGTAGTGATGGTGAGATAAAGCTTCATGAAGCTTTGAAGCTTCATGAAGCTTTGAAGCTTTCCAGCCAATCGGTTCGCAAAATGGTTCATCTCATGAGGCTTCATCTGCACACAACCCCCCTGTAGGTCAAAGAGTGTAAAACAGACAGGTATGACATCTCAACAGTGTGATCTTCCTTATACTGAGTTTCCAATGAGTAAAGCTTTAACAATAACCCTTAACAATGAACATGAAATACTTTTTTCACGTAATCAATTTGTATCAATATTGTATATAGTTTCCAGTTGAATTATTGTGATTGAAAAGATAGGCGCCGATTTATGTTTCTGCTGGTGGGTGCTCTAAAAAGTTGAATGTCCTACCCTCGACTCCCAAGATAAAAATTACTCAAAAACCATAGCCTTCATGACCTGTTGCCATGTGAATTTAGAAAAAGTAGCGAAACGCATGCATTTCAGCACCATATAGGAAATTAACAGCGAACACGACACACACACACAAGATCAAAAGTTGAACTAACGAAACACACCATGAAAAGCACAGAAAGTAATCATCAATGCCACCACCAAGATGATTTAGTGAAAAGGCTCACATGAACATAGGCCAAGTGCACAATCCAACACAAATTAGACGCCACGGAGACACAGACCGCAGTCAGATAAGTTATCGGCTATATGTTGGTGTTCCACACTCAAAGAAAGCATACAAGCCCACACAGTCAAATACAGTCAATTAACTAACAGCACATAGGCCCACACAGCTACTAAGTATCAACATTTGATTTGTTTTCAATCACCATTGACGTTGACTGGGCACTGCTGGAGGTACTCGTAGCATCGCTTTAAGTTTTTAGTTTTTTAATCACAAATTTGTCAATTTTTGTAAAGTTTCCAGCCAGCCTTGCTCTACATTGGCGGTTAATCTGACATGAATGCGCAGTGTATGCTAGGCCAGGTGGAGCTCTGTGATTGATTGTTAGGGTTAGGAGCAGGCGGAGCATTTAAACGGAGGGGGGTTGAGCAGAGCAAGTAACAGCCAGTCTGATGACAGCGGTCTTTCTAGTGATCCGATACCAGACTACATTTATTAATTTAAGTATTACTTTTTTATTGTAACTTTTTTATATTTATTTTAATTTCTTCTCTGGGGGATTATGTGTTTGTGTAATGTGTTTTGCTGAAAATAAATTGTGAGTTTGTTGTTGTTTCTGTTGAAACATTTAATAACTCCACAAGTTACTGTTTTATGAGTAGGATGATATGTAGAAGACTGCACGAGCTAGCTTACACAAATGATATATATATCTATATAATATATATATAACATGGCATGTCTCTCTGCAGTCAGGAGTCCTCTGCCTGTTCGCCTGCCCTCCTCATGCTGGGGGGGGAGCTCCGCACCCCAGCCGTTTTGGCGTTTGGTCATCCGCAGGATTACCTGGATACTCCCCCAGGGCCTGAGTACCCCAGGAGACTTCAGGACCCCCTCGAGCTGCACGGTAAGGCTGGTCGGTGTGCGGGCCTGTGGTCGGGAGAGTACAGTTGCTATGGTGTTGTTGTTGTCAGTTAGAGTAGAGTCTAGAGCTGGGATGAAGTTGATCTATAGCCTGTTAAACATGTAAGTTCTCTGCCTGTTTCCAAGGGAGATATTAAATCAAAGAAATACACTCCTTTCTCCGTAATGTTCCGACATATTGTAATGTGGAATATTACAATATTCTAATCTTTATATTTGGCCTTTCCTTGTTCATGGCATGGAGCATGGTGCAATGTGTTTCCGTAACCCTATTTTTTCAAGCCATTGAACTATGAAACTGACAACATTGTACTGTGCCCTCCTGGATTATTGGATCCTCTGAAAATGAGCCAAAGAGAAACGAACAGCAGCAGAAGCAGAGCCACTGATCAGGTTTGTCTTTTCTGATCTCACACTGGGTCTGAGCTGCGGCAATTAGAGCATTCCTAATATTGTATGGCTTTGGGGTAGGATTGAACTTTCAGTTTACAAAACAGCTGACACATTATGTGGCTATTTCAGGACAGAATTAGTAGACATTGACAAGAAACAAAATAAAGAAAATCATCATTGATGTAGCTATCTTCAGCGAGCGAGGGAGAGTTAAAGCCTTCTTAACTTACATGGCAGCCCTGGTTGCATCAGTTGAAATGGTGTAGTAAGCGAACAGAAGTTGTTACTGCAGACCACGCTCTCTGGTTGCAGCTAGTGAAAGCTCCAGACAGTCCAAATAAGTTGAAATCATTTTTATGCGGCTAACATGTCGGCCAAACATCCGTCCACGGTGAGGTGGAATGATGTCACAGGAATGCTGGGGTTGCATCATGTGTAGGATCACACATTTCAAACTGTGCATGAATGAGCCTTCAATGTAAGCGAAGAAGGCCAAAATCAAAACCTCATCAAAACATTTCCCTCTTTTCCTTACTTTCCCTCCCCTGCAGCTCAACTGTGAAAGACAAGGTCATACTATAGGTACAAATAGGCATCCATTTCATTGTATGTATATATACTATAGTTAATATATATATAGTCAAAGCCTCATATTAATTTAAGTTAAACTCTATATTTTCTCTATATTTCTTTACAAAACCAGGATGTTAGCACCCCCTCACTTCTATTGAAACAGATCTCTATGAACAGGAGGAAGGATTACAGAACACGTTTTGGTCCTTTATTTGGGCACCTGACTAATGTTTTCAGACAGTTTTGAAAATGTTGACGAGGCAGGCCACACTTCCCATTTCATATCCAGCCGAATGTCCTTTCTTCAATGGATATAGCATTCTTTGTTAAAAGTACAGAACATATTTTGGCTTTTTAATATTGAAGCCATGCGAGAGTTCTGATATGATTATAGTGTCCTTCCAAGTGTTCTTAGACAAATACAGAGAATCCTAGGTCCTATGTGCTGCTTTTAGCACTTTATTATCAATGCAGGATACAATGCATAACCTCTAAAACCAGAGGAAAAGCTTTAGCAGACTTTCCAGAGTAGAAACTTGTTTTTAAGAGACCTACTAAGAAGGTTTTAAGCTTCAGCTTTTCACAGTAAAGTTTCAACTACATCAAAATAAAATGATAACATGACTGGAAGAGGAAGAGGAGTGGTTAAAAGGGTGTTCATTTTAGTTCACAGAAAGTTTCATTCATTGGGATTTAATTTGAATCTAGAGAGGCATTGTGAACGTTTTATACACCTGACATTGGATTTTATGATAACCCAAAAAAAGTGCTCAAAGTTATCTCTTATAATACAGAAGGCATCATTTGTTATGATTTTAATACAGGGAAGAAAACTTAAAATAAACCTAAAATGTCTTTTCCCAAACCCTCCCTCACACATCAGACAGTTTGACCCCGTACTAAATTCTAATCTCAAGCATCACCGCTTCAGATTATCACCGGTTCAGATTATCACCGGTTCATCACTGTAGTGTGAACATTCTAATTAGTCGCGTTTTTTTTACCTGTCTGGCTGGACCTGCGATTTATACTCCGAAGCGACTTATATATTGAATTTTGTCTGACTGCGTTCAAACTCTGGCCAATAGATGGCACATTATACAATCGTGATAACTGAAAACTGCTGCACCACCAAAGAAGAAAAAAGTCACGGCAAATGGGAGGATCATGGATGTATAATAAGAACTGGATACAGCGTCGGAGGCGGGGTCTCGTTCTTTCCTATGAGAGATGCTCAATGACCCATGAGGACATAGGCCCAATCCCAAACCACACCATACACCCTACCCCTACAAGTACAAGCTCGAGCCAATCAAACCGTGTGCTTGTGTGTCCGGGGCGGGAGATTCATGTGATTGGTTGTTGGTCGAGTTTCAGACACGCTTGCCGGCAAGCTTCAACGCACACTGCCGTGTGGACGCTGCGTCAAACAAGAGGCGTCAAGTGACTAAAGATCAACATCCACAAAAGCAATAACTCGATAAAACCACAGGAGAATACAAAAAATGATACATGAGGTAAAAGTCGGAAACTTGCAGCGGACAATTTGCTTCATTTTTTATGATTATTTTATCTGGTCAGGAAACGATAATTTTGATCCCCATAAACGCTCTACTGATCAACAACAAAGGAAAGACATTTGAAGATTTGAAGTGAAATAATTACCAAAGTTATTGAAATATAATTCAAAAGACGAAACTTCAGAAATGTTTTAGAATCTGGATAATTTAATCTTGAAAAGACCAATCAGCTTTCTACTTGTTCTTTAAGCTTTTTCCTGTACAAAATGTGAATGGGTTGCCAGTAAGAGAATATTTTCTGACAACCCATTCAATGTAAATGCTCAATTTTAAACAGATGGAGGAATAGCCCGGATAACCTAGCTTCAAAATGCACAAAATGAATTTATCACAGACAAACCATTCATTCCCATCAAATGAATATTGCTGTATTCCACCAAAAGTATATCAGATCACAAAGTCCAAAAATCAAAATACAGTCTTACACAAAGATACCCATAATCTCATGAGATTCAAAACGTCACACGACAAAACCAGAGAAGAATGATTGTGTGTGTGTGTGTGTGTGTGTGTGTGTGTGTGTGTGTGTGT
>CALSBW010022656.1:15094-25804 GCA_943590975.1 Lindbergichthys nudifrons | reverse complement strand
TGTGTGTGTGTGTGCGTGCGTGCGTGTGTGTGTGGGGGGGGGGGGGGTTCCAGCCAGTTGAGCTCCCAGCAGTGCGCCCTCCCATGAGACTGATCAATATTTGAGTAAACAATCAGTTCTTTATAACTCCTGCCATCTGACAGACAGGAAGGAGCCCCTCATTACGGGACATTAGCACTAAGCTCTCATTAAAGGGGGGGGGGGGGGATTTTGGGATTAGGCCGTCAGTGCTTTGAAGGATATTGCTGATTGACTGCTGAGAAGAGCTTTTCAATACGACAGCTCTGTCACTGCTATGTGATATGCTTCATTTGCTAAAAATGTTAAAAGATATTGTTGAATTTAAAATAATTGTGTTGCCTTTTTCCTTATTTAAGAATAACACTATGTGTCTGTGATCAGAGAGACACGTCAGTCTGGAGCAACAGAGACTCATCAGATGAAACCTGAATACATGTCAGAGGCCTCCAGTCACAGTGAGGCTCTGAACAGGAGTAGGGAAGAGGAAGATCAGAATCATCAGAATCTGAATAAACAAAATACTTTAATGTTAAAAAGTCCGATAAAGGTAAATTAAAATAGATTTCTGTGTAGAGAGTATTTTCAATGTCTGCTTTATTGATGGTATTTATCACCAGTAGTCAGTGGCGTTTTTATATGTACAAATTACAACAGTACAATTTCAATTACATTTCTACTTAAATGTGCAAAAATATTAGATCATCAGTCTTTGTGGCATGCAGGTAATCAACTGTTTAAGCTTTTACCATTAACATGTAGAATGAATGTTGCAAATTACTTGAAATTATAGCAACTACAATGTATTGTTAGAGGTAAGAATACAGAGGTAGCATTATGTCCAGCTAGCATGCTAATTGCTAACGTTATATTATCGTTTTATCCCGGAGGGGAAAACTAGTTTCTAATCCAGAGAGAAACACCTCGCCTGAAACACACGATTAGTGCCATGAGTTAGTGAAGCAAATTACAGAACATTGCACACTTATTCACAAGTCAAAACGTTTTCATAGCGGGCACGGCTGAGAATAGCTAGCTAGCTAGATGTTGTTAGCCAGCTTGGACCTAACGTTAGCAAGTTCTAGCATGGCTAGCTCGATCTACTGAGCAAATAAAAGTACATCTAAGACCAGTATTGTGCAGATTAAAACAGTGCAGTGCATGTATTTTATTTTACCTTCGTAGTCGTCCCGACATGACTTTGCCAGGTCTGCTAACCAGAGTTGGGTGTAACGCGTTACAAAGTAACACGTTACTGTAATAATATGACTTTTGTCGGCAACGGAGTAGTGTAACGCGTTACTTTTATAATTCAGTAATCACACTACAGTTACTAACATTGCCCCGACACGCGTTACTTCGTTACTTTTATAAAATCAGTCATAATCACACTGACAGACAAGAGGGGTTTCCGCCGCAGGTTTATATGTACGTAATCTGCGCGACTTGCGCGTCCACATCTCCACGTGCAGTGCTGCATAAACATGGCAGAGTCAGCGATAACTTTCGAGGGGTGGAGGTATGCCCATTAATTTGAGTTCGTCCGAAGAATAGACAGGAATGTGACGGTGAGGTGCAAACTGTGTCCAGGCCAGAAGCTGTTATCCACTGCTGTAAACACCACGTCAAACCTCAACAAAACACCTGCAAAGAACACATGCTAAGGTGAAGCTAATAGCTAGGGACCCCCGAACCCAGAGTGAGGATGTTGTGAGTGCGCCGCCGTCGACTCGGAAGCAGCACAAATTAGAATTTGGAGGACCGGTAACCAAAGCAGAGATGGACAGGCTTGTAGCATCCTTCATAGTAGAGGTAATGTTGCCCATTTGCACAGTGGAATCACCATCGCATCGTTCAGAGATATACTGCGCAAAATACAGATAGCAGGAGACAGAGGACAGCCATAGTCAGAGCTATCTGGATCAGTCTTATGCGACAATGGAAACTGAACTAAAGAGAACATTTGAAACTTTAGCAGTCTGCGTGATCTGCCTGTAGGGAGGGGCGGGCCGGCCCTGCGAGTAAAGTAACGAGTAAAGTAACGAGTAAAGTAACGAGTTACTTTATGTAGAGAGTAACGAAGTAGTGTAATATATTACTTTTTTTTAAAGTAATATGTAATATGTAATATATTACTTTTTTTTAGTAACGACCCCATCTCTGCTGCTAACTTTGTTGAGCCACGGAAACTGCATTCAGTAGAAGCTTCTGAATGCTTCGCGTCTTCCGAGTAAATCGCCAGAAGCGCCGAGACATCCTCATCAATTCCACCGCTGCGATGATTTATTTAGTGTTGCTATAATAACTGCTTTCACAAAAGTAAACTCTTCGGGTACGCTGGCCGAAGCGAGCAAATACAATGGCCGCTTCCAAAAAAAATTCAGAGTCAAACGGGCTTGGTTTGCATTCCGCACAGCCAATCAAACGTGCAAACTATTTTCTCCCACGACAGTCCCTGCTCTCTAGCAGGGACTGAAAAGCGGGTCGGACGAACTAATTTGAGCTACTTTAGTTCCTGGGGCTTTTTGGTGTGAACGCAAATATATCGTAGTTCTGATGAACTATTGTGGGAAAAGTACACCAAAGTACTCCGGTGTGAACGCACCTTTTATCAATCGATCCAGCAGAGCAATAGCCTATAGGCAAAACACAGAAGATCAACAAAAGATATGACATAAAATGAACTTACCAAAGCTGACGTAGATGGTCAACTTCATTCATTTCTTTCTGTTTTACTGATTTTAATCGCTATACGCTGCTCTCTCTCGTCTCCTCTTCACAAACAACTACTATTTTCGCGGCACACGTACTTACAGTAGTGATGTGTCGGTCGCGAACGAGCCGATTCTTTTGAACGGCTCTTTGGTACGAACGAAGGGAACCGAGTCGTACTTGGTGAGAGCCGTTCTTTTTATCGTTCAATCGTTGGTCCACACTCACTGCCTGTCAAAATCCACTCGCCTTTTAAAAAGCTTGATTTCGTTCCCCAAACGTATTCTGTGAAGACCAGCCCCTACTCTGATTGGTAGGTTTCAGCACGAGGAGTGAGATGGGGTGGGTCTTGAGAGAGAGAAGTTATAACAAGTGGTAAGAGTTGCGTGAATTTAATTCTAGGCAAGGCAAATGTATTTACTTAACACATACATAGGGTAAATTCAAAGTAGTACATTCACTGACATGAATGACATGGATATGGCGCCACCCTGTGTCATGTTTACAATGCAGATTATTGACATTAGGTCTGGCAATACAGTCAATCATTATCCTGGTGATTATTGTAGAGTGGCGAAGTCTCGCCCATCTACTTCCGGTCCATGGGACCTTATTTCGGAAAAATAATGTATTGAAGTCAATGGAGAGAGAAAACTTATCTTTCGATCCCGTTTGAATTGTGCCATGAATTACACATATGATGTTTGTCAATCTTAAAAAATCATTTCCATGTCAAAAAAGTCACAGTTTGTCGTAAAACTGTTGAAATATAAGACTATGAAAAATACGCAACTAGAAAGACTACAAATCCCAGAGTCGCGTAAGTGATGTCACAATTGTTTTCCTCTACTAAGAGATAGCTAAGATCAGCGCCATATAGATATCATCTATATGGCGCTGGCTAAGATAAGATAACTTTAACAAGATGCCTGTGTGCTTAGTACCAGGATGTTCAAACCAGCAATGGGTCTTGCTCGTTCTTTTGCTTCCCGTCTGATGAAAGGACCAGGAGTGGCTTGATCAAGTTAGCTACCTAGCTAGTAGCTAGCACTTTAGTTAGCATTACAGCCATGTCATTTTTATTAGCCTTAACATGAAGTAACATTAAGTAACCCAAAATGTTAAACAGTAAGAGTAGTAGTCATATTTCGTGAACCCTTTGAAGAGTACTGTCACCGGTTTGATCATTCTATAATACACCATAGCCCGGGGGAGAAATGCTAATGCTAACGGTAGCATCGGCGATCGGCGATCTTTTCTACTTCATGCTATCTGCACAAATGGTTGAAATTAAAAAGACCAGGCAGTTCAGAGAGAATCAAAGGAAGGCAGGCAGGCAGCTTTGCATGACATTCTTCTGGACGTGTTTCATTGTGTTGTGAGGGTAGTCAATCGTTTTGTTGACAAGACAGTAGTGACGGCCATCTTGGTGACGTGTGTTGTTGACCAGAGATGTAGTTCATTGAGCGTTTCACACAAACAAATGTGTTACTTCACAGTTTTACGACACATTTTTTTTTTTTTGACTTGCAAAATTATCTTTTAAATTGACAAACATCATATGTGTAATTCGTGGCACAATTCAAACGGGATCGAAAGATAATCTTTCTCTCTCCATTGACTTCAATACATAATTTTTCCGAAATAAGGTCCCATGGAGGTCCACCGGAAGGGGAGGGACTTCGCCACTCTATAAAACTAGTAACCCCGCCTACTTTAAATAAAATGGCTCTTTTGAACGGCTCTTTTGAACGGCTCTTTGAAAGGAACGGAGCCATAAGATCCGGCTCCCTTCAAAGAGCCATAATTCCCATCACTAACTTACAGCCAATCAGCTCTCTGAACTATGAGATGACGTTTGGCAGGTATGTCAGCACAGTGCCCCTATGGTGATAATTTTTTTGCCGCACACATTGAATAGAAAAATACTCTGAGCATGCGCAGTGTAGTTTTTACAGCAACCATTCACCTTTACAGTGAGAGAGAGGGGCTAGATCGGGGCTTGACCCACGTCGCTCAAAACGGCTCAATAGGCACACTGTAGACACTAATTAGAAGAACACAGACTAAAATAGCAATGTACAGACGAATCAGATGATTAAACATGATCTCAAAATATATTCTAAGATGTCTTTTTTTTGCATTTATTTGCATTTTCTTTGAATTATTATTTGAATTACTTTCTGCTGACACTAGGTGGAGCTGTGCCCCACCTGCCCCTAATGACCAGCCGCCACTGCCAGTAGTTAATAAAAAGAGAGGTAAATTGCAGTCTGTCCCCTCACATTCAGACAGGCAGACAAGCAGCACAGCATTAAGACAAAGTTCAACAGATCTTTTTAGGGGGGGGCTTTGTTTCAGGTGGATACAATACATTTGTAGTGATGTCCCTTACATTATGGAGGTAGAGAAAACGCAACCCGTTGTGTTTTATACATAAATGAAAAAGGGGCAAAAGAGGAATAAAGGGGAATGAGTATGAACAAGTTGCAACATCACTTTTGTTAGGTAGATCAGTGAACTGGTAACAAAGTAACAAGTGAGCCCCCCGCCTACCCTCACTTGACAAAAAAATCATTAGAAGTTCTTTATCCTCTAAGCGAGCTCCCGTCTCTTGTAAACGGGCGCGAGATTGTGCGTGCGCGCGCTTGGCTCGGCGCCGCGCACTCAGCCCTGTAGTAAAGCAGCAGAGCTCAGACATGGCGGCGGATCCTCAGCCGGACTGGCTCTCCTGCCTTCCCTCTTCTTGGAGTTATGGGGTGACTCGGGATGGACGTATATTCTTCATCAAGTAAATATGACGCGGAATCATGGATTTATGGATACGCAGTGATTATTGCCCCCACGCATTTTCCCTGTTTGTCTTTTTTCGGGTTCTCTGTTCACCTTTCCCCGTTTTCTTCCACCAACAGCGAAGAAGCGAAGAGCACAACCTGGCTGCATCCTGTTACTGGAGAGGCTGTGATCACAGGGCATAGAAAAACTCCAGGTAAACATCCGAGAGGGCTTTTCCTTCAATCCATGCCAACATACGCACGCACGCGCGCACGCAGCACCTGGGAAATGTTCTCCACGCGCCAGGGTGGAAAAAGGGGCGACCATGTCTCTGAGAGGGAGACGGGAGGGAGGTTCTGCAGCAGAGCAACAGCCTCGCTCCTCCGCTCCTCTGGCGGACCATTACGCACAGCGCACCCCCCCCCGACCTGGGCACTTTGCGACACACTTTTTAAAAGTTCCGTCACGTAGGCGAGAAGAGATTGTGGAGCTGATTCCCTGCAGTGACACATGACAGATGTGTTGCCGCCGCTGCAGGAGCCCCGCGCTCAGAACGCTCAGAACAATGCGGCAGAGCTGTTCTTAAAAACATCAGGACAGATGTGATGAGAAGCACCGTTACATGCACATCAGCGTTCACACAGCTGTATGCTGAGCGCTGACACACACACACACACACACACACACACACACACACACACACACACACACACACACACACACACACACACACACACTAATCCTCCAGATCTGCTCCGGGGAATGGGGAGGGGGCGCGGGAATGCGATAAAGGGCAAATGAGCTATTTGTGGTTCAGACACTGCATTGCTGCTCAGGTGTGTGTGTGTGTGCGTGCGTGTGTGTGTGCCTTTGTTTCTGAGTCTTGTCTTTTGTCTTCCTCTCATGTCCTCACAGATTTACCAACAGGATGGGAGGAAGGATACACGTTTGAGGGGGCTCGCTGCTTCATCAAGTGAGTTGGGATGTGGAGAGAGATGGACAGACTGCTGGATGCAGGGGGGGGGGGGTCTGAGCAGTGGCTGAGGGGCTGCTTTGTTTGGTCGGCAGCACAGAGATTTCCCTCAGCCTCTGTGCCCTGCTGGAGGAATTCATAAATACCTCTGTTTACACACACACACACACACACACACACACACACACACACACACACACACACACACACACACACACACACACACACACACACACAATTAGTGTGATCAGATAGCTGCACTGCCTTGACTTCTCTCATGCTGTTGTTGAGGCTTTCTGCTATCAGACGTGCTCTTGCCTTTCACCTCTCTCTCTCTTAGAGGTGTAGAGGTTTAGAGAACCACACACACACACACACACACACACACACACACACACACACACACACACACACACACACACACACACACACACACACACCCCAAAAGAGGGATTTGCTCAGGAACAAGTCTTCTGTCAGTTAGATGCTAGTTTGACAAGCAAGTGTGACTCACAGGCTGCTGGGCTGAACAGGCTCTACTTGTTGGTGGTGTGTGTGTGTACATGTGTGTATCTGTGGGCGTCTGTATGTGTGTGTGTTTATGCCTTCATGCACACACATGCAAACACATGCATGCACACACACACACACAGTCTCTGAGGTTGTGACAAGGCACTATCATTTGTTCTACCTACTTTCCCACCTAGTTTCCCTGCTGTTGCTCCTGCTCTCTGTGGCCATTTTGAGAGCAGCAGCTGACACATATGGTGAGCTAATATAGCTGCTCTATAAATAGCCCAGCACCGCTGCTTGTTGGTATGTATGAATGCATGCAGCACGTGCACACATGCATACCATGTATGCATGCATGCATGCACACGGACATGTAAATATACCACAGTATACACATGCTAACACTGACATGGAGTTTGATGCTACTGCTACTGCACGGCTCTCTGCTGCATATGTGACAGGTGAAAAGCTGTGAATGCAGTCGGATCACATTGAAAGCATGAGACTGTGTACAGTACATGTCAGCTGAGATGGACATGGCAGGATTAAGACATTCAGAAGGCCATACAACTTGCTGTTGGGCCAATGGTGACCCCCAAAACCCTTTGGCCCTCAGCATGGTGTTCACCCTGTTGCTTCATGGTTCCATGTTAACAGCAGACATAGACCCTGCAGCTTTGCTCATGCTAATTCCCTGCCAAGTCTCAGAACCCAACATGGCAAACTGAGTTAAAGTTGTGTTAGATTTATTAGCCACACACTTGCTTGGAGCCAATCGGGATGAGTTGCAGAACTCCATATGGGCTTACATGGCAAAATAAAGGCCTGACAGAACGGGTGCACAGTACATGTAAATGTTCCTCTCCTTTTAGAAAAATCTAGAGATTTTTTAATTGATTGATTTTTCAGAAATGTGTTGATTTAGCATTTGGAAAGACAGTCTCTAGTTATTGCTGACTTACACTGGACTGGATCCATGCTGCCACATTCATGTATTCTTGAATACAATGAGCAGCATTTGACTGTGAACAAGTGGGCCCAGTGTCACATTCTCTGAACAACACTTCATCATCACAACTTCTTCAAATCCTTCAAATTCCTACAAAATTCCTGCTCAGTCACTTTTCTATCAGCCCATTATTCCAGTCCTGGCCCGCTGCTCTCTTATGGCCATGATGTTGGATGACTCTGCCCTCTGCCAGGCGAGAATCAATGCATAGCGTACCCCGGCCCCAACCCTGTCAACTACAGGTCAAGACTCTACCAAGTTGCCGTAGTCAGTTTTTAAATAATTCTTTATTGT
The DNA here is from genome assembly GCA_943590975.1 of Lindbergichthys nudifrons. Lineage (NCBI taxonomy): Eukaryota > Metazoa > Chordata > Actinopteri > Perciformes > Nototheniidae > Lindbergichthys > Lindbergichthys nudifrons. The sequence continues at coordinate 17,510 of CALSBW010022656.1, read as the reverse complement.
TTCATACAACCCAGGCCAGGAAAAAACTGCAAAAACGATTTATATTGTATGAATGACTTTCGAGGCGTGAGATTAATTTCACTAATTGCAGTACTACTTTATAAACATCGAAAGTGTTTATTTAATAGAGATAGTTTACCCGCCACCCCCCTCTCTCCCACATAGTGAGGCGACCTGAGATCACCCCCGCCCTTCTTTGAGTGTGAGACCTTCCATCCCAGCTGCCTTCTGTCATAATGGCGCCCGCGCCCCCTTCTACCAACACCCACTACAATACACTATAAGAAATTACGTGCATAAAAAATGTACACCCCACATTCTTTTTTTCATTGTGCTTATGGCGCCCCCGTCAAAATGCCGCCCTGGGCAACCGCCCATGTCGCCCATATTAATATCCGCCACTGACTTGATTTTAAACCCCACTAATTTGACTACAAAGATTGACGCACTCCTGATTTCAGAGCGTGCAAAGCCCCAGTGGAGTATGAGGAAGAGACCGTGTGTGCCTCTTGTTTCTGCTTTGTGACTTCCACAGTCCAAACCACTGTTGTTTCAGGGAGAACTGAAACATGCTGGGTTGGCTGAGCCACATTTTCAGTTTGGTTGTTGCATGTTTCACAGATTTCAGGGCTATTGCAATGTCTTCCAACCGTCTTTCAATTTGTTTTCTTTGATTGCCAAAATGTTGCAGTGCTGCCAAGGTGTTTCTCTTGCACAGCGTACTAATTGCTCCAACATTCACCCATAGCACGTGAGAACTCTCTTGGTTAGAGAAATGAGAAATCCTCTCTGAGCAGTCATTTTAAAGAGACGTCCATTAATGATAGGAGGCACAGCACTCTGTCTGATGGACAGACCTGTGTTCATGGTCACTTATATATTTACTTTAATTAGTTGACAGTGCGGTATAATGAGACAATAACAGGCTACAGATGCAGACATATATACACACCTATGTGTGTTTCACCTATGTGTGTGAGGGGGATTCTGGCTGTAACGGAAGTCATTGTAATGAAACGGAAGTACCAAACTGCGAGTGGTCTCTCTGCTAGCTCCGTTAGCCCTGTTAGCTTCATTAGCTCCAGGCTGCTACAGGGGCTCAGCTGATACAGAGAACACAACTTTAACTCGGACGTGTTTGTTGTGTTGATCGGCCCCAAAATTGGCGATCGGAGCATCCCTAATCGCAACAATTGCTTAGAAATTGGTATACATTCAGTTCAGTGATGCTAGTTCAGTGATGCTAGTTCAGTGATGCTAGTTCAGTGATGCTAGTTCAGTGATGCTAGTGACCTTCTCTCTGAGCAGTCAGTGGTCTGCAGTGTTTTAACTCGGTTAGTATCAGCTCAAATCGCTTGGAACCTTGGCTTTAACTGCAGAATGCAACTTAAAATAATACTGTGCTTTTTAATCTTTTATTAAGCAATTGTTGTGCTCACTTACTTACTTTTTGCATTTCAATATTTCACTGTGTAAGCACCATATGACTTTAATGAGGTGCTGCAACACACAGCTAGAGTACAAGTGTTTCTGGGGTCAAATGTTCACCCTGGCTGCTTTGGAATTTGATCTCCTGACTCTGACATGCAGTCGACCTTTGACATCTGTATTACAGATTAACAAACAGGCCATAGTTTGTGAAGCATGTGGAGATAAATGAGGACGAGGCAGATGAATACAGAATGAACATAAAGGAACAGAGGGATGAAATGAAAGAAAATCAGTGTAACCTTGAACTGACATTGAGAAGAGAGAGGGGGCAGTGGTACTGACATGCCACCACCACTGTCGGCCTATTTGTCTCTTCCATTTCAGTGTTTCATGTCTGTCTGTCTGTCTGTCTGTCTGTCTGTCTGTCTGTGCTTTGGGAACACCACAAATGAACAGTCTAATTTCAGTAAAAATAATGTATCCGTGTAGCTTCCTGCGCACCAGAAAACACAATGAAAAGCAGCCAGCTGCTGATCCTGACTCACTGTGTAAAACTCAATGATGCTCGGCAAGTCAATAAAGAGCTGAAGAAGGGTAATTCTTCTTCATGTGTGTGTATGTATGGTGTCTGTGCATGCATGTTTATAAGGAAGTTGTTTTCTTTTGAATGTACCATTGATTAAAGTGCTGTTTTCATGCCTGCTCGTGAATACTCACTGGACCGAATAGACTGAAACAGTAGCGCTCAAGAATTCAGAGTCAGAAATCATTCATAACCTCCACCATTATATTGTAGAGTGCATCTGAATCATGGAGCAAACACACCAATTATTTGTCACGAATGGAAACAGCGGTGGCGAATGTCTGCGTTCTCTGAGTGCCATCTGGTTAAGAAATATCTTTCAGCTGGGATGGCAACATGCACATTCACCAATCTCAAGTGTGTGTGTGTGTGTGTGTGTGTGTGTGTGTGTGTGTGTGTGTG
>CALSBW010022655.1:0-12284 GCA_943590975.1 Lindbergichthys nudifrons | reverse complement strand
GCAAAGGGGCAACAAGTCATGGTGGTGGGGTGTTACAGACCCCCCTCAGCTGGCAAGGACTCCTTGTCTTCACTAGCAAAACTTTTATCGCAACTAGACTATAAGGAAATAGTGCTACTTAGAGATTTTAACTGGGACTGGTTAACTGCAGTATCAGAGGATTTAAAAAACCTTTGTATCTCTCTGAATGTTACTCAGATTGTTGACAGTCCTACTCGCCCTAACATTAAGTCCCCAAATAAATCCTCCCTAATTGATCTCATTCTAACTAATGTTCCCTATAAATACCCATGTGTGGGAGTATTTGCAAATGATGTGAGTGACCACTGTGTTGTAGCCACAATTAGGGACACTAAGGTCCAAAAGGTTAAACCTCGCATTATTATTAAGAGACACATAAAACATTTTGTGGAGCAGGGTTTTGTACATGATCTGTTTGGGTTTGATTGGGGTAAAATCGATCTGTGTGCTGATGTAGAAACTTCATGGTCTTATTTTTATCTTGGTTTTATGGAAATTATAGATAGACATGCACCCCTACGTACATTTAGAGTAAAGGGACAAGACAATCCTTGGTTTTCTGCTGAACTGTCCAGTCTCCTGCATGAGAGAAACAAGGCCTGGGCAAAGGCTAGGAAATCAGGCTCAGAGGTAGAATGGCTGCGTTTTAGGCAGCTAAGAAATAGCTTCACTTCACATGTCAAAAGTGCTAAGTTGAAGTACTATTTGTCAGTTACTACAGAAAACCTAAATAATCCTAGGAAATGTTGGAAAGCCATAAAATCGATATCCACCGGTGAGATCCGAAATGAGCTACCTCCGTGCATTACCACAGCATCTGGCTCTATATCAGACAGGACTACTATGTTAAATTGTTTTAATGAGCATTTTGTGTCCTGCGGTTCCATGTTTGATTCTGTGACTAACTCTGCTTCTGTGAACACCACAGTCTGTGACTCTGGAAAACTGTGGTCTGGAAAACCCTTTCAGTTTTACTCCTTTTACTGTAAATGTTGTTCATGAAGCATTATCTAAGTTAGATCCTAAGAAACCGGCTGGCCCGGACAACGTAGAACCTTTCTTTTTAAAGATAGCTGCAGATTTTATTGCTCCACCTCTTACTTCTCTTTTTAACTTCTCCCTCAGCACAAATACAATTCCAAAAGTATGGAAGTCAGCGTATGTCCTGCCACTACTAAAAGGAGGGGAGGCAACTGTTTTAAATAACTATAGGCCCATCTCTAAATTATCAGTTCTGGCTAAGGTTCTTGAACGCCTAGTGAGTGAACAGGTAAAGGAGTTTTTATGTAAAAATAATATCCTGTCTAAACATCAGTCAGGCTTCAGAAAGCAACATAGCACCATCACTGCCACAATGAAAGTGGTGAATGACATTACAAGTATTTTAGATCAAAAGCAGAGTTGTGCAGCTCTATTTATTGACCTTTCCAAAGCATTTGACACCGTCGATCATCGCATCTTAAAGCAGAGGCTACTCAGTATTGGCTTATCCAGCCATGCAGTGGGGTGGTTTGTGAACTACCTCTCTGAAAGGTCCCAATGTGTTCACTTTGATGGGCTGTCTTCTGAGTGGTTGAACATTGCTAATGGTGTTCCTCAAGGTTCTGTTTTAGGTCCACTTTTATTCTCCATCTACATCAATAGTTTAGGTGAAAATGTGGATGAAGCTACTTTACATTTTTATGCGGATGATACCGTGATGTACTGTGCAGGTCCCTCGATTAAGGAGGCGGTTGTTAAACTACAGGCTGTTTTTAACATTATTCAGACTCAGCTCTCTGAACTAAAGCTTCTTTTAAATGTTGAGAAAACTAAGGTAATGCTATTTTCTAAAGCTAAAAAGACTCCAGAGACTGCTTTGGATATTGTGACTATGCAAGGACAAGTACTCCAAGTGGTTAGCTGCTATAAATACCTTGGTATCTGGTTTGATGATTGTCTTACTTTTAAACTTCAGGTCACTAATCTCCTTAAAAAGCTGAGGGTTAGACTAGGTTTCTTTTTCAGGAACAAGTCCTGTTTCTCTTTTGAAGCCAGAAAAAGGCTAGTCACTGTGACCTTTTTACCTGTGCTAGACTATGGTGATTTGATCTACATGAATGCACCTGCCCATTGCCTGGAAAGGTTAGATGCCGCCTATCACAGTGCGCTGAGATTTGTTACTAACTGTAAAGTACTTACTCATCACTGTACCCTGTATGCTAAGGCAGGTCTGCCTTCACTTACTGTTCGGAGGCTCAGTCATTGGTACATGTTCATCTATAAAGCTATGTTGGGTAAACTACCGACTTATATATGCTCTTTGATCTCACGGAGAGTGGCAAGTAGCTATTGCCTGAGATCCCAGGATGTGCTCTTATTACATGTGCCAAGTGCTAGGACTGTTTTAGGTACTAAAGCTTTTATGTGTGCTGCTCCTCTAGCTTGGAACACTCTGCAAAACACATTGAAACTGAGCATTTTGATTCCCTTGCATCATTTTAAAGCACGGCTGGATGAAATGTTATTGGATACCTGTCAATGTAAATAGGTTGCTAATTTATACCCCTGTAATTATGTTGTGATGTCCTTTTGTTTTCTGTTGTTTTTATGTGTAACTAATGTACCGCAGGTCTCCCTTGAAAAAGAGATCGTTGATCTCAATGGGATTTTTTAACCTGGTTAAATAAAGGCTACAAACAAACAAACTTGCTCATCTTACTGTATATGCTGAATTGGCCTAAGAAGAAACCACTGGCTTAAAAGCAAATGTCTATATCCTGTGTTGGCCTAACTTGCTCATCTGTGTGCAACTTTGGGCTGAATTTCATGCATGAACGGTGTTATATAAATTATCACTCTTTCACTCTGAGACTCATAAGGCAGTACTAGATTTAGTAATATTACCACGAATCTAGCCATTTATTTACCATATTTTATAAGAAAACATCTCTGAAACTCTGAAAAAGTCATATTGCTAGTTTTACCATAAAAGGCCAATTCGACCGGTTGGTTGAGCATATTTTCCAAAAAATAATTACACCCTTGTTAAAACTTTCTCATTGGAAGCTATCTGAAGGGCATTCTGTTCGAACCACAGTGATATCTAGAGGTTGTTTTGTGCAGAACATGTCAACCAATTTAGTAGAGTTAAACTTTTTTTTTTTTTTTCAACAACATATCAAGACACAAAATGTGCACTACCAAATAGTGGCGCTGGCTGTTAAAGGCATAATAGAACTACCGTATTATATGGATTCAACTTATGCCCCGCTGGACTTTTCTGTGGTTTACCCATTACTGTGACATATCAGTATTAGCCATGGAAGATAGTTTGTTTGTTTCATTCTAAGCTATCCATCAAGGTTATTTTAATGTATGTTGTTTTTTTTCTGCACAGTGTAGAGTCTTGTTGTGATGAGAGGGATGAAGGTATTTAATAAAAGCTTTGCTCGCTGGAGAATAGCTACAGAAGTCCTATCACAACTTAATCGGAGAGGATCACAGCTTGCCACGGATCTCGATGCTGCATTCGGGCTGTGAGTGAACAACTTGTGTTTTACGTTTAGGCTGTCTGAAGGTATGGACAGCTATCAACGCTACTAAACATCACATTAAGAACGATGTACAAATGAAAGTCGGAGACAAATATATATTTGAAATGATTTATTCAAGTTTGCAAAGTTTTAAACAGGCATCCACACAGTCACCTACTTTTTCATGTTGTAGTCCTCGCTGTACGCATCCGGATATCGGCATCGCAACCACAACCTCACACACTGGTACTGAATTTGCATCAAAGTGTTCGTTTGTAGACAAATATACAAAAAGATGAATGTAAATGACAGAAAAAACGATCGAAATGTGTATTTCCTGGTTATTCGACAATGGGTCCTCAATGTACACGCCCCCATACATCTATCTACCATTATAGAATATCACGAGTTCCCCGCGCCACCAGTTAAACGGTAACACCGTTTTTGCTACCTAATGCCACGTGTTGTAATGTCTGTTTTTGTTTCTCATGTCGCAAGTTTTGATCATGGAGTAATGATACTGATACCTATCGAATCTGTGTAATCTCACGATGCTAATCGATGGGTTGGATGTGCATTTACGATAAGTAATAAGGGTTTTATACCGTGAGTTCTGTGCTAACAGCGTTAGCATTTTTTCGCTCAGGGATAATTCAGAGGCTCAGCGTTAGTCTTGTGGTTTTTTTTGCATTTAATAAACATTCATAGTTTATTAAATCTTAAGAAGCCCTCAGACACTGTTGCTTGCAGATGTTGTGGTTTCGGCCCCTTCGGCGGGTCCGTGGGGCTTAACAGGGGCGCATCTTAGCGGTGTACCAGTGGCAGGTAAACGTTTCAATATTGCTAATACAAAAATTCTCTTTACTTTTTTTCTTATTTAGTATTAACTTTGTATGTGTAATACAAATAGATATTGATATACATTCATTTATTTTTTCATTCTGGGAAAAATTTAGACCACTCAAAATGTTTCTTAAATCTCTACATGTATGGCTTCCATTTCAGTGTCTGTAGAATTCCAACACAGATAAATGTTGTCAGTAGTTTATAGAATAAAAAGATAAATGTTCATTTTACTCAAACCTATAAATAATAAAACTAGAGAAACTGATAATTCTGCAGTGGTCTCTTAGGTGTGTGTGTGTGTGCATGCGTGCGTGTGCGTGCGGAGTATAGTATTTTAATAATACTGTGTCCTGTGTTTCTCTTTTACAGGGGGGCAAAGGTCTTTATATGAGGGGCCGTGTAGGCCGTGATTCATTCTGGCCCTCTCACACACATACATTCTCCTTCTACATACATATATTTTCACTCACATACATATATTTTCACTCACATACATATATTTTCACTCCCACATACATACATATAATTTCACTCCTACACACATATTTTCACTCTTACACACATACATTCTCCTTTCACATGCTGTGACGGCTGTCGCATTGCCTTCTGCATTAACCGGCCTGTGAGTATTCTGTGTGTGTGTGTATATATATATATGTATGTGTGTGTGTGTGTATATATGACTGCCTTTAGGTACTATGGTTACCGTGTCGGTGTGACGCTGTTTTGTTCCTCCCACCGGAAGAGGTCTGGACGATGCTTGATGACGCGGGATGACGCCACTTAAGCTGCGACGTTGTTGTCATTCGAAGCGCTGGATTTGTGCCAGGACGCCACGCTACTCTACTCTACTCTCCAAATGTTTGCGTATGTTCTGTGATTTGTGACGGCGTCGAACTTGTGCGAGACACCTCACTATTTTCGCCTTAAGTGCCCATAGTGTTCTATGACTGTGATACTCTGTGGCCTTCGTTTTGTGTATCTATATTGTGAACAGATAGCTTCTTGTTTAAAGAGCCTGTATTTTTGTTTATATCATCTTTATTTTGAGTTTATTATTAAAATCAACTTTTTACCAAGAGTATCTGGTTTCGTGTTGCTTCCCTTTACCCTAAACGAGCTGGGGACGTAACACATGCATACTGTATATTTGTACTCACATATATATACAATTTACTTTTCAACACATACATGTATTTTCACTCTGACTTACATATTGAAGTAAACAGATATGGTTCTAAACTGTATTGAAGTAAACATGTATTATTTTGAATTGTATTTTAGTAAACATGTATTGTTTGAACTGTTTTAAGTAATCACATATATAGATATTGTGTTCTCACTTGCAACTCACTGACCCAGAGGTCCTGTTACACACACATACACCTCATTCTACTAAGAGCACACACCCATATTCTTTTCAAGGTTCTTTCTGGGGTCATTATATCTGTGCACAACGTTTAATTGTCTGAGAAAGAATAGTTTATGTGAAAACCTGTTGGGAAAATAAGGGGGTGAATATCAGTGTAGAGATAAGAGTGACTTTGCCCTTGTGAACTTTCAAATCCAAGAAGAAAACATACTTTTTCTTTTGAACTCTGATTCGCTGTATTAAACCCGGCCAGAGGTGGATCCAACCAGTAGAAACACCTGGGGGAGTGAGCAGCTCACACAGCTCCTTCCCACGGACTCTCTGATTCGCTTCGGAGTAAAATGTGAAGGAAGAAGTCGACACATCTCCGCCCCAAAATATGTATATGAATTCTGTTGTTTTTGTATGTAAAATGCTTTTTGTTTGCTGACTGGCTGGTCCCGATACCTGTATCGCACAGCGGTAGACACCTGAAGTCCGGAGTACTCTGTAATAACTTGTATACGCGTTTTGTTTCCTACCAGTAAACTCAGATAATTGTTATAACTTTTGATTCCGGTGTTTTCAATTCCTTTCTTTATTAAATAGAGTCAGCCTCATCTAACGAACGGCGCGTAGCAGAGGGGGGGGGCTTTCAGCCACCACCTAGGTGTTCTGCTCCAACAATATGTGTACACCTCCACACAAATGGTATATTTTTATTCTCACATGTATAAACATATCATATTCTCACATATATACATTGTCACTTTCACATAGGTATAGGGTTGGGTATCGTTTGAATTTTAACAATTCCGGTTCTGATTCCGGTTTTGCTTTTCGATTCCGGTTCTTTTCGGTTCTCGATTCCGGTTCTTTGAGAGGGTAAAAATAAGTCCCATGCCAATTTCACTGGGAGAAAAATATATTTATGAAAACATTTAGTCAAATCTGTATTCTTATTTACAAATCACTTCATACTGTTTAATTTAGTTGTGGTTATTTAATACAATTATATAAAAATAATCTCTGCATATAGTTCTAAGTGGTGCAGTTTGAGAATGTACAATTGGCCGATTCTCCTCTGATGGTACACTGCAACCTGCCTGTGAGACAGAGTCCAACCATACAGTCTGTGTCCAACACATGTCCTGCAACTGCAATACATCTGCTACAGCTGCTCACTGTTTGTAAAAGTAAATAAATAGTATTTTCATTTCAATAATGTACTTTCTATACCCTGTTTCATAAACAATACTGACATCCCTGTGCTCCTCCGAGTCTGTCTCACAGTCCCGGGGATGTGAGGACAGCGCGAGGACACAGACAGGGAGGCTGGTTTACTTCATAAAGGAAATGGCGGTCAATATTAACAGCATAGGAGCTAAAACGCTTAATAACCTTTATTACGTGTTAGAGAAAGTACATAAGAAAGGTTGACAAAGATGAGGCTGTTAAACGAGAGAGAGAGACACTGAGCCAATCACAGCGTGATAATGACCTGCCTTCAGTTTCCACTATAGAGAGCCGAAGTCCCTCCCCTTCCGGTGGAACTCCATGGGACCTTATTTCGGAAAAATTATGTATTGAAGTCAATGGCGAGAGAAAGTTCATCTTTCGATCCCGTTTGAATTGTGCCACGAATTACACCTCGGCTCTTACGGAACCGACAAACTCCCCTTTTGTGTATATACAGCTTTCAACATGCCCAGACTTGTAGTGATTTTCTCCTCATTTAATACTTTGCCTCATTCTGAAAGAAAGAGGTGAAATGTGCTAACGTGACGGCCAGCTTGGTGTTGGTGACGTGTGTTGTGCGAGACCAGAAATGTAGTTAATTGAGCAGTTTCACACAAAAAAAAGTGTTACTTCATAGTTTTACGACAATCTTTTTTATTTTTTACTTGCAAAATTATCTTTTAAATTGACAAACATCATGGCACAATTCAAACGGGATCGAAAGATAATTTTTCTCTCGCCATTGACTTCAATACATCATTTTTCTGAAATAAGGTCCCATGGAGTTCCACCGGAAAGGGAGGGCTCTCTATACTCCTTCCGTTTCCACTATACTTTCTCTCACACATACATTCTTCTCTTGCATACATATATAGTCTTCAGAAATGCATATATTATTTATAATATTAAATGTAAACATTGAATGAATGTTCACGAGCGCAAAATGTATGAATGTGTGAGCGAAAATGTATGTCGGTGAAAGGAGAATGTATGTGTGTGGGAGGACCAGTATGAATTACAGCCTGTACGGCCCCTCATATCTTTACATTCACTTTAATGCTGCTGCCCCAATTCTCTCTTTGTATGCCAACCCTTTGTATGTCTAAAGAAAGACTTTCGACTTAAGCGCTCTAGTATGGCTTATTTAGTGAAGATGCTTTCCTCCCGAAAGGACCACGGATGGGGACAAGACATGGATGTGCTTTTTTTACTCTACAGCTTGGCCCATGGACCTTTGCTCTCTGTGGTTAGTTCTGCATTTGGGATTCACAAAACGACGGTCCATAGGATGATCAAACACATCATCGGGAAGATAAAGGCAAACCTGAAGACCCTGATTTCCCTGCCAACCGCAGATGAGCTGCCAGAGATTGCAGACAGCTTCTGTCAGCTTGCCAAGAGTCCTGCATTTGTCCCTGCTGCTGGTGCTATTGATGGATGCCATATACGGATCAAACCTCCAGGAAACCAGTTCCACAAAGACTATATAAACTATAAACTGTTTCCTTCGATCCAAATGCAGGCCATCTGTGACTCAACTGGGAGATTCCTGGATGTTTTATTGGCTATCCAGGCTCCTTTCACGATGCCAGAGTGTTACGCAACAGCCCTGTCTTCTGCCAGGCACTGTTTCCCCCAGCAGGTTGGTTCCTCCTTGGGGACAGTGGTTATCCCTGCCTGGAAAAACATGTTGGAATAATAACACCCTACAAGGTCCCTCACGGCCAGGTCCAGGCAAGATTAAATGGTCATCATGCCAGGGCTCGTTCTGTGGTGGAAAGAGCATTTGGAGTAATGAAGACTCGCTGGAGGGCCACGCTTTTCAAAGCGCTGGTCCAAGCTTTGCCCCTGACATTGCTGACATTGCCCCTGACATTGTTGCATGTTGTGCATGTCTGCACAATCTGTGCTGTTACAGCCATGGCTTCTACACAGCAGTAGTGGCTCACGCTGTGACCCGCAACATAGAAACAGACGCAACAACCAGTAGAGTTAACAACCACCATGTACTTTTATTGAGCCGTCTTTTTTTAACAAGCCAATCTTAAATGAAAGAGGTCTGGAGGACTGGCCAAAAGAACAAAAAGGGTGGAGGGAGCCTGAGCCAGCCACACCATGGGCCGTAGGACCCAGAACTTCTCCCGCTAAACTAGAAGATAGGTGTGTAACCTAAATTGATAAGTAAAGCCACGAAAACTAGACTACCAGGTCCTCCAGGCAAAAAGAGTCAAGACAAAGATAATGCATTGCTAAAGCCTAACTACAGTTAGAGGTCTTCAGGCGAGAGTGTCGGCCAGCGTCCGTCAGGGAGACAATTCTTCTCCTCCAGCCTTCCTTTTATACCCGTGATTAGCTGGAGTTGGGAACACCTATTCAGAAAATGAACACAGGTCTTCTAATAGAATCGCTTATTTTTAAAGTGCAACTCTGCAAATGGTTTGAAATGAGCAATTAATGCCATTCACTGGCATGTATTTCTTAATGGTTTATACCTATGAAACACACATGCATATCTTTATTTAAAATGCTGATATGCAGGGATAAATCTTCAGACTTTGAAAAAAACACTTTTGTTCTGTGCACAAGATTACTCTGTGCAAAGGTTTTCCTTCTACATTATCAAACCCACACAGAATAAGGTAACCATCTTAAAAGGGGACCTATTATGCTATTTTTGACAAATATATTGTAGGGCCATACCTATATAAAACATGTCTGTGAAGTTTTTTGCTCAAAATACCAAACAGATCATGCATTTTAGCCATGCCTCATACCCCTCTATTTCTGAAACTTTTTGAGTCTCCTTTCACACCGGGGACACATTTATGTTTAAAAGACATCAAAAAGTGCATTTTTCATAATAGGCCCCCTTTAAGTAACATTCAAGCAAAAGCAATGCCACTCATCAACCGTCTACCTGCATTTTTTTGAGTCTATTTTTATATAACATTACAAGACTGATTCTTATTATTACACAATATGCTTATTGTGCTCATGAGATATTGTTATGACTATAAAGGGTTGGATACGAAACGAAGGGAACAGTCATATGAGAGTTTTTAGCTTGCAATATAAATGTAGCCCGTTTGCTATACATACTGTAGAGAGTAAGCTTTAGGAACACACATAATTGTTCTTAAAAAGTCCAATGAAAAAAATGGACTTAGTAGTGAATATAGACTCCCCCGACGTGATGTCAAGACTGTTAACAGTTATCAAACATTTCATATTTTAGTTGTCATTTATAACCATTAATAGAAGAATATGCATTCAGTGAGTGCAGACCCCTACCAAGGCCAATGGTTCATTCACATGCTTGTACAATCCCATTTGCAAAGTAAGCGAGATGTCTTATCAACATTGCTGTGTTCACAAGCTTAAAGTAGTAGTTGATATGTGACAACCCTGAGGATGTCCAATTTGTGGTGTGCCTCTTTGGTATTGATTCGAGTTGTTTTTCAGAGAGCCTGGCGGCGGTGTCGGGGCCAATCATCAGTGGAGATGTGATACAAGATGCGCCGTTGAAGATGGCCGCATCGTCTTTGTGCTCCTCTCCAACTTTGTTCCTTTTCGTATTTTGTACATATTTATTTTACTTTTGCCGTTTTACTTTTAACATGGTTCGCAACATGCAAGCCGACCACACCTACTCTGCCATACAATATAGCAAAGAGGAACTTCTTCAATTGCGAAACTTCGTGGACAATAATAACCCTCCGACAGACAATGGAGATTTGCCATGGCTACCTGTTGCTGTTCTACCTGAGAGACGCAAGAAGAACACAAAGCGAGGGTGCCGGGCCGGGCTGCTGGTCAGACTGAGGAAACGAGAGAACCGACCCCCTCTTCCGAGTATTCTTCTGGCTAATGTTCAATCCATTAAAAATAAGCTAGACGAACTCAGAAGCCGGATTGCTTTTCAACGGGACATTAAGAACTGTAACGTGTTAATTCTCACTGAGACTTGGCTCAACCCCGCTATCCCGGACTCCGCCATTGTTCCTGATGGATTCTCTATTTTTCGCCAGGACCGGACTGCTATCTCGGGGAAAAGTAAGGGAGGCGGTGTGTGTGTAATGACTAATAACAACTGGTGCACAGATGTGAAGATTATTTCTGCGGACTGTTCCGCTCATCTAGAGCACCTCATGATCTCATGGCGGGCCTTTCATCTGCCGAGGGAATTCACATCTGTTGTGATAACAGCAGTGTATATCCCGCCGCAGTCGCTCGCCGACAACAACACGGCACTCGATCAGCTATTTGGGATTATTGATAAAACCGAGACTTCACGGCCAGATGCGGCATTCGTTGTGGCCAGAGATTTCAACACCGCCAATATGAAGAAGGTCTTGCCAAAATATTACCAACACATCAGCTGCCCGACACGCGAGGGAAACATACTGGACCATGTTTATTCCCCTTTTTGAAATGGATATAAGGCTCTCCCTCGCCCTCCCTTCGGCAAATCAGACCACATCTCTCTGCTGCTGCTGCTGCCTGCTTACAAGCAGAAACTCAAACGGGACAGACCGGTAACAAGGACAGTACAGCGATGGAGTGAGGAGTGTTAGAGTTGGACACTTATCTGCCCTCTCCGCGCCGTTCGTTGAATGAGGCTGGTCTCTATTAAATCAGAAAGGAATTGAAAACACCGGAATCAAAGTTATAACAATTATCTGAGTTTACTGGTAGAAAACAGAACAAATATACAGGTTTTACAGAGTACTCCGGGCTTCCTGGTTTGGTAATGCCATGCGGATAAAGTGTCGGGACAAACCAACTCATCAAACAAAAAGCAATTGACTTTAAGTTTGTAATGCCATGCGGACACATATATCGGGACAAACCAACTCACCCAACCAAAAAGCGCTTTCTTCTTCAAAAACAAATTGTATTCATACTTCATTTTGGGGCGGAGATTGTGTTGACTTGTTCCCTCCCCCTTTTATTCGACAGCGAATTAGAGAGCCCCTGGGGAGGAGCTGTGTAAACTGGTCACCTCCCCCAAGTGTTCTTACTGGTTGGATTCACATCTGGTCGGGTTCAATCAGAGTTCCATCCAGGACGTGAGATCCAGGTCAAGAAGTCAACGCTTATCTCCACCCTAATCTACACAACATTCCTTTCTTATGGGGTTCTTCACATAAACCACCCCTCCTCCGACATTTTAACTTTAGTGCACCATAAAGTAATGGGTCCTTAACGACCTTAAAACCAACATCTGTATGTTGGGGGTGAAGAGGACATGTGTGTGTATACCACCAAAATCTCTGGGTCAGTGAGTTTAAAAGTGAGAATAACATTTCTAT
>CALSBW010022654.1:0-10799 GCA_943590975.1 Lindbergichthys nudifrons | reverse complement strand
AAACAGCTGCTAGCTATGGGTACTTTTTACTGAAGTACATTTCAAAGATCTTTACTTTCACTTGAGTAAAGAAGTTTAGTCAGTACTTCTACTTTTACCAGAGTATTTTTAAACACGAGTATCTGTACTTCTTCTTGAGTAAAGGTTGTGTGTAGGGGGTGTTGTGTGTGTGTGTGTGTACCCATGGCGCTGAAGGCCTGCTGCAGCTCGTGTCCCTCCACCGTCCCGCTGCGGTCGCGGTCGTACGAGGCGAACGTGTTCTTCCAGCCGTTCACCGACTGCCACAGCTCCTTGAACTCAGCGAAGCCCATACTGTTGGACATGTCCCTCTGAGGAGACCGTCAAGGACACATCACGTACTCTTACTGGCGGGTTTTTACCATGCACTTTACTCAAAAAGATCATTTTATCATCAGGACAAATGTCTGAAACTGCTCATACCAGAGGGAAAGGGGAATAACTACCAGATTAAACACTGTGTAGCTACAGTATGACTCAATAACATATAATGCACAATATATACACTCAACTCCCTAGTATACTATTACAGCTCGTCTAGTATTTCTGTTTTTACAGGTGGGGAAATATGCAAGACGTGCACCAAACACTGGATACAAAACGAAGTAATGGGGAGGTTTATAGTCAGTTAAACTTAGAAGTTGATTTATTCCCATTATGCATGCACTGCATTGTGGGATATAATGTCCATTTGATATGCATATTTACACACGTGAGAGGTATTAAAGCTTGCATATGAAACACTGGAGAATCAACAGTGAGCTAAGTTTATTTAAATTGTGCAACTCTTTTCCATGAAAGTAGTTAGCAGCAATAGCTCTATGAGTCTTCACGCTACAGATCAAATATTTGAGACGAAAGCGTCCAGCCTGTTTGGCTCTTTGCTGTTTTCTAACATAACAATGCAAAAAGACCAAGCCAGTTTTCCCAGTTTGGTGTGGGAACACCAAGCCCCCGGGAAGTGCGCCGGACTCTGAGGAAAATATTCATTGTGTCCAAACGGCGGTACTACAACTTCCGTATCAGTCCGTGACGTCACTGGGCCCTGAGAGACTTTTCCCCATTGACTAACATGGGGAAAGAGACGTCTGTAAATCAGAGGATAATTTGTTTTAACTAAATAAACTACCAGTATGAACTATCTTATAGCCCTTATTAGAATCATTCGGTCCTTAAAGTTGTAAAATGCACTAAAAGCCGAATCCAAATGTATTTTCTGTCTCCATTCATTCTACTGAGCCGAGAGTGGGCGCTCGGGGGGCGGGGCTTAAGGGGTGCATGCTCTGTGAGCGCACATACAGGTTCTTCTGCTCTGACAGCCAGGCATGATGGGTAATCTGTGACGTTTCGCTCTCTCAAAAGTTGGGCCATGTTGTCCTCATGAGCCAATGAGCAGCTCTCATAGGAAAGAACGAGACCCCGCCTCCCACGCTGTATCCAGTTCTTATTAAACATCCATGGGGAAAACCTTCAGTAAATACTCCACATTTCTCTACTTCCTGTTTATTTCCCACAGGCCCTGAAAGCTGCAGGCATTCAGCCACTGTTAAACAATCTGAACATGGCCATTATGAACAAAAACAAGCTCATTTTAAACCTCCAAATCTTCAGTTAAGTAATTGAACCACCAGACTCAGGGACAGTTTCATCCCACAGGCCATGAGACTGTTAAACGCCTGCACTTTTGAAAGAACATCCACAACATTCATCTGGCTGCAACTTAGAAAATTATTTATCTAATATATCATATTCCAATCACTTGTATATAGACTCTTATTGCACTATTTTGGGCCTCATCACCGAGAGACTGTTGTTCAAATGTTACAGAGTGAGCATGCAAGCACAATACCAGATCAATCAAAGCAGCTCAATGGAAGTAAACCAAATGAATTGCATGATGGGCTTTTTCCTACTGAGAGAAGTCAAAATGTGTGGTGTGAGAAAGGCCTGAGGAAGGATACATCCAGCATGGTGATCATCAGTCTGCACGTCTCCAGGCAGAACGCTGCAGAAGGAAAAGTCAAAACTCAGAATGTAAAATATTATCCAAAATTCAGTGGGAAAGTGCATCGATGCCAACACTGAGACCATGTAGAAGGGTTAGCTTAGTAGGCAGTGAGAACTTTGATAAGATCACTTTTTAAACATTACATCTCTTCATGAGTAAGGATCCTTTCAAAGATAAAGTAAAAAGGTGGTTTATTTAGGTATAAAATAAATAGAAACACATGCATTCATTAATTTAACACTCAGCCTTTTAAATATTAAAGTGTCATAGTGCAATTGTCTGACAACAGATACATATATTAATGTCAGCTCTGTTGTGATTGGTCAACCGCTTAGAGATGTCCCGCCCCTTAGCCTATCAGGTACAATGTATTGAAGCGCCAGCCAATAGGAGCGTGATTGTTCCAAACTGAATGTATTATAATGTTCCCTCATGTCTTCAAATTATCTTATTAACTGAATTTACAGATCAAATACTGCATCGTTATGAAAACCATAGCCACGATGTACAATTATATAAACCATGATATAAGATTTTCAGTCACGAAGAAGTGCCCTACTGTTTAGGAAGGTGGATTCGTCCACCGTTTATTTTACTATATTATTTTTTTATGTTATTATAGTTTTCTTAAAATAGTTTTCTATCTGTGTTTTTCATTCATGATTTACTTTTATGTATGCACCACGACATCTCGTCAAATTCCTCGTACGTGTCAACCTACCTGCTGATAAACCTGATTCTGAAAGGAGGCGTTATGGGATGCTTACTTTTGGTGAATTTAGAGGAAATTACTGGACTAGTTTTTTTGTCAGAATTAGATTATTTTATTCGAAATTTGACTTTTTTTTCCTCAGATTTCACTTTTTTTACTTGATATTTGACTTTATTGTCAGAATTTTAAAAATGTACTCGAAATTTCGCTTATTACTCAGAATTTGAATTTTTTAAGTATTTGACTTTTTCTATTTCAATGTAAATACTGTTATATTTTACCATATTTGTGTAATGTTATTATCGTTGTGACGACCCCTCCACACCACTAGGCGTTCCGTGGTCTCTCTCTCTCTGTTTACAGGTTCCAGTGCTGTGGCCTGATGAGCTGCACCTGAGAAGCCTACAAGAGGAGAGCCAACCGGATTTGTTGGCTCGCTCTCATTCCTCTGGGCACTCTCTCCGTGCCAGCCTCGGGGAACCAGCTGCTGGCTTTTGTTCATTTATTGTTAACATCAATAAATCATTGTTAATTGGCCGCACCTCGTCTCGACTCTCCGGTTTATGTAATAGCCCCAGAGCCACGCCGTAACGTAGTTTTCTTAAAATAGTTTTCTATCTGTGTTTTTAATCTTTGTTTTACTCGTACGTGTCAACCCAGCTGGTAATAAACCTGATTCTGACTCTGTTTGATGCCTTCAATGCCACGTGTGGGCAACTGGGTACCACTTTACAATAAGACTACCCTTATCAAGGGTTTCCGAAAAGTTTGTAATTCGTTTATTATTTAGGTTGTGAACACTTTATAAATCATTAATAAGCTTTTATAACACATGAGATAAACAGGGCGACTGTGACCGGTTGCTTGCCAAATAGTGAGGCCACATTTATCTGTACTGCTAAGTCTTATATTGGCTACCTAGCTTACTTGGTCTCCTTCATCAGCCAGCATCCTTGGTATCTGTTGATGCTCGCTAAGTAGCATCAACTCAACTCGTAGCTCACTAATTCATAACCTAATTATAAACCCTTTATCAATCCTTTATAAGGGTAGTGTTATTGTAAAGTGGTACCAAACACTGTATACAATAGCATTACAATGAAATGTCCCGCATGGATATAATAATTATTAAAGAATAGATGTTCTTACGTTTGTAGGACCCAGCGATGCCGGACTGTGTGAGGCAGCGCTGCAGCTCGTCTGCTGAGATCTGTCCATCCTGTCGCAGATTCATAAGGACAAGAAATACACAATGAATAGCAATCAACAGAGATAAGAGAAACTTCAATGATTGCTATGAAACTACTGATGTTCAGAGGCACTGTGGGGGGGGGGTTACCTGTCCAGCTACAGCTGTGAAATATCCGTAGATTGGATCCTGCTGCAGAGAGGAAGACACAGAGAGAAGAAAGTGTTGGGGATCAGGAAGCACTTCATTGGTTTCTTATTATCTCATTAGCTCTGAAGTGCACACCCCTGAATGCACACTATAGCATACAGACCTCCATGTTTCTCTCTTTTTAAGCTGAATAACGTCTTTAAAAAGCTTCTTGAATCAGCTGGAACAAGCATCGTCACACAGAGGAATAAACGGGGCAGTCTATAAAAAAAGTCTGAGAATGTCAAAGAAATATCTGAAAATGACATGAATTGTTTCTGGATTTACGTGAACAGCATAATGGGGAATATCATATGTTAATAATGTCCAAAAATGAATGTTTATATTTGTACAGTTTGGTATTAGTACTTTTACTGAAGAAAGGGATCTTGTTCCACTGGTGGTTAACGAGAAACTTTTCGAGACTCACAATGCCAAAGTGTTTGAACATCTGACTGTTAAATAAAGCCACTTTAAATGAGGAAACAACGAGCAGGAAGTTCATCATTCTTCTGTAATCGTAATTTTAAATCTTTCCTGTTGACTAATTTGTCAGTTTGTGCAGCCTTTGAGTCCTTTACCTTTTTTTAAACATATTCAATGATTTCATATTTACTGCTTTTCCTTTGAATAATGTCGAGGTTTAGACTTAGTAAAACTTAGACTTGAGTAAAAGTAGAAGTACTCAGATCTTGTACTTGAGTAAAAGTAAAATAAAAACAATAAATAATAATAATAATAATAATAATAGGAACAAATTAAATAACAATCAATACAAAAAATAAGAATAATATTAGTAATAATAATAACAACAATTAAAAAAAATGTTATTATTATTTTAATATCGTTGTAGTATATATACATATACAAATAAAATATAACACATATTCACATTTTATGAAGAATACATAAATATAGTTCATTCTAAGAAGAAGGACAAATATAATAATATTAATAATAATAATAATAATAATAATAATATAAATGTATACAAATATTTGATTGCATGACTTTTAGTGGTATTTCTTCCACCATTGCTAACATGTGGAAGCAATTAAAACACGCCTTTTACTTCAAGTGTACTCAACAGCAAATTATCTGCCAGCCACCGTTAACTGATGAAAAGCAGGTAGGTATAACCTTTAAAACAGGTTGAGCAGCATCAGCAGCTTTAATGTCAAATAAACAGGTATTTTCAGTCAACTCGAGCCACTTCCGGTCTGTCTCGGGACAGCGGGCACATAATCTGCTTTAATCCCGATAACACATCACATTGTAACGCTTTCTTACCGCCATGCCACCGGGGGGTGCTCCATATCCTGGGAAAGCCATAGTTAAATATAGAATGAAAAACAGATAACAGGAATAAACAGTGAGAAAATGCTCGGTTTCCCCTCCTTCACTTCAGAGGGTGTGTCTGCAGAAACACACACACCAAAAACTGAGAGTATTTCAGAAGAGCCTGGAGCATTAAAAGCGTGGTTTTAAGCAAATATATGGGTAAACCGATAAGTAATCCAACCGGGCGAGGTGCGACCAAAAGAATGTGAAGATGTTTGGTGATTAAATGTCCTGTTTCCTCACTGCTGGAAGCCGATTGGCTGTGGATGACCATGTGACTGGACGACCAATCAGAGCACAGCACTGGCTACAAAAACGTTTTACAACAATGAAAACACTGATCAGCAGTATGCAGACAAAGTAGGCTATTGTAGTTGCTTGACATAATCACAGCGCTTCACCTGCAGCTGCCCTGCTGGCTCCTTTTATCCAGCTCTGCAAAGTTGCAGTCCTTTTAGCTGCCTCTCTCTCTCTGCTTCAGTCTCCTCTGTCTTGAAGGCATTCTTAAAGGTATGGTAGGTGGGTGGATTATGTACCGCACCTTTAAGCACAGCAATGTAACATTAGGCTATGCAACAAAACAACAACGATTATTACATTAACTAATTAACAGTTATTCACATCATCATCTCATAACAAAATAAGGTGACTACTAGTCGAAGGTGACTTGATTTTTCAAATGAAAACCAGGGACATCTTTTGTTTTGCGGTCCATATCTCAGAAAAATATGTTAGTAACTATTAAAGAAAGAATGGGGACAATTCTGTTTTAATGTAGTTTGACCTTTGTAACTGCTGTGCAGACATACTGATAAAATAGGGCCTCTAACAAATTACCTTAAAGGGGACCTATCATGCAAAATGCACTTGTGTACGTCTTGTATCCATGAATATGTGTCCCCGGTGTTCCAGGGAACTCACCAAGTGTCAGAAAACACAACCCTCTCTATTTTCCTCCATACCCAAATCTCTAAAAAAGGGGCTGCAACGGATCTGATAAAAACTGATCCAGATTTGAACACTGTCCTGACGTCAGGACGGTGGCGCTACGGCTATTAGGCCAACTCCACCAATCAGGAGGAGACAGCCACGGCCATTGCCGTTCGAAAGCGCTGGAGACGCTGTAGTACATATGCCAGGCCTGTAGATGGTGCTGTTCTCACTGAATCAGCCCTTGCAAAAACAAAGCTAAAAAATGTCAAATTGAGCAAAATGAGGCATGGCTAAAATGCATGATCTGTTTGGTATTTTGAAAAAAAAGTATAAATATGCCTTATATAGGTATGGTCCTACACTATATTATTCAAATATAGCATGATAGGTCCACTTTAAATAAACTCACTAATGAATGAAACCAGTTCAATACGCATTATTCTTATTCTTATCATTCTTTATGAGCGCAGTGACGGGAAGGTATCTAGTAATTACTTATTTATCTAGTATTTCATAACTTAATAACAGAGATGGTCAAACTGAAGTGGAGACATGGCAGAAATCCTACAATGAAGCGGGAAGTGAAGTGTTCTCCTGAGAGAGGGCGATCAAGAAAAGAGAGAGAGGGTGAGGGAGCTTACGGAGCAGATGAAAAGACACAGAAAGACAGAAGCAAAATAACAAGTATATTTAGCTGTTTTTTGTAAATAGCGACGGTGTCAAGAGGAAGTAAAGTCCCCTGGTGTGTCTCCTACTCTAACTGCAATGAGAAAACAAACAAAAAAATGTTTTACAAAATCCTGCACTAGAGGTGGTCTTAAAGGGCCCATGTCATGGCCATTTCTACTGATCATAATTCCATTGCTGAGGTCTACTAGAATAGGTTTAAATTGTTCAATGTCCCAAACTCACATTGGTTTCTCAAACAGCATCTCTGTATAGTATGTGTATTCACTCTCTGTCCTACACGGCTTGTTGGAGCTCCTGCCCCCCCCCTCATGAGCCCAGTGTGCTCTGATTGGTCGGGACGTTGCGAGGCTCACCGTTGCGAGCTGCTGCGAGGAGCAGACAGGTTTCCGGGTCGGCGATACAGCGAGAACAAGCGAAACTCATCCTGAGCACACAAACACTCACAGCCGAAGTAAAAACAATAAGTGTGGCTTGATATTGAGTAAGAAAAAGGTTTATAACGCTTTGTCTATTACCAGCGTTCAGGGAGCTCTATGCAAGTCAATGGGGACTCCCTGTTAGTTAGCCAAGGGATCCTGGTGTGTGAGGGGCTCCAAGGATTGGTCCATTTGGGCCAATCCGGTCATTTGTTGTTGATTTGGGTGTTTGCACGTCACAGAACCCAGGAAGTTCTGGCTCTCGTCATGCTGCTTCCCTGAAGGCTCCCACAGGATTGTTGTTGACATCCTCGTGGATTCATCTTCTTATTATAGACACATGCATTTCCAAACATTTGGTCTACCTACGCTGTAAAACGTATTATCTCTTGGATTTACACACGGCATCTATTGCACGTCTGTCCGTCCTGGGAGAGGGATCCCTCCTCTGTTGCTCTCCCTGAGGTTTCTCCCATGTTCCCCTTTAAACTGTGGGGTTTTCTCTGGAAGTTTTTCCTTGTACGATGTGAGGGTCTAAGGACAGAGGGTCTAAGGACAGAGGGTCTAAGGACAGAGGGTGTCGTATTGTCATACTGATATTCTGAACAAACTGTGCTGTTGTATTTGCTGTAAAGTGTCTTTACTGTAGGGTATTTGTATTATATGTACAGCACTTTGGCTTGACCAAAAATCGTTTATAAATGTACTATATACATAAATAAATTTGATTTGATTTGAAGTAAACAATGGAAAATGAGAAATCTCCAACGAGGCGTTCTGGGGCAGCATAGACAGGTGTTTTCTGTGTTAGACTTGTACTCGCTACAGGGTGCACTTTGAGGGTTTGTGACTCTGCAGACCGTTTACATGCAGAAAAACCTTCATAACACACAAGGGGACGGGTGATAACCAGAAAAGCATGACATGGGACCTTTAAGAGCATATTTAAAAACGGGGACATTTCCGGGGACAGATTGACCCGGGGATTGATCACCATATCCATATGAGGCCGGACTCGGAGGGCTTTCCTTTTTGGTAAATTCTGCCATGTTCATATATATAAATAAATAAAAACACACATTACATCATAAGCAGAGAGAATGTGTCCAATCAGCTTGTTGTTCTCCCTGTGACTCGTACGGAAGCTCCCGCTGCGTCCAGAGAGTAAACACCATCTGTGGCTCTGAGTTTGGTGTCAGAGGAAATCTACTGCAGACTCATTTGAACTCCTCTTGAAGATGTCCGGGCTGAATCCTGACTTCTGGGTGTTGTTGCCTCGACCTCCTCTCTGTGTCCTTCCTCCACACTCAACCATGATGAACCACCACGAAGAGGAGGAAGAGGAGGAGGAGGAGGAAGATCATCCTGCTGTTTGCTGCTACACTACAGGTAAGGCAAGGCAAGTTTAGTTATACAGCACCTTTCAACACAAGGCCATTCAAAGTGCTTTAAGACATTAAGAGCATTAAGAAACATATTATGAAATGGTATTTAAAAACACTCATTTCAAAGCAAAGATATAAGGTAGGTAAAACAAACATTAAAATATTCACTTTTTGCAGTTACAATGTTTGCTGAGTCCAGACCCTTAACATCTTTACTGAGACAGGAATAATTTTAACATGAAGAATTATTATTATTTTCCAATTAGGACGGATTTTCGGTCAATTGACAGACAGGTGCATCGGTGATACTTACAGATTTGTATAATTTATTCAGTGTTTAATACAAGTCAAAGTCCTATTAAGACTGCCTTAGACCCTCATCATTGAGTTGACTACAAATGACTGGGATAATCTCATCTCATGACGAAATGAACCTTTTAATTTGAATCCTTCTGAGAGATGTGTGTGGTTGTTTCTGATCCTGTTAGTGTGTGTGATGACTGAGTTCATCTTTCTTAAAAAAAAAGATATCCTGATTTGGCCCCCCACAAGAGCTTGCAAAGAATATAATATGTTTATTATACGGGTACAGGCCGATTTACAGAAGCACGTTGCCCATAAACTACATGTCCCACAATGCATCTCAAATTTGACTTTTTTCTCAGAATTTGACTTTGCCCTAGACTTCTGCTTTCAGACTTAGTTAATTATGAAGTTATTACCCTATCCCATAATAATCCAATGCAGAGGCAATAACGTATAATACATTATTTTATATATATATTAAATATTTATATATGTATTTTTATATAGTCTTAAAGTTACAACCGGCCCTTTGAGTGCAACCATAACGCTGATGTGGCCCGCGATGAAATTGAGTTTGACCCCCCTGCTGTAACAGATCTGAAGGTATAGCAGCCAGGTTTATATTACACAGTTATTAACGACATATATATATATATATTGCACATATTGCACATATTGCACATCGTTGGTATTTAACAACAAGGGGTGTTATAGTCTGTGTTGTTGTGTGTGTGGGTTCAGGTTATAAAGATTGGTTATTAAAACCTTATGATCCTGCTGCTGAGTACATGTTGTGCATGATCCCCCCCCCCCCCCGCTCTGTGTGCATCAGTGCCAGTTTATTCAGATGGTTCTGGTCCAGACCCAGCAGGAGCAGGAAACAGACGCTCAGACATCTGAGTGCACCTCCACCTGCAGCCCTGCTTCAACCAGCCATGCATGTTTGATGTGTGAAGGAAATGCTTTTTATAGTAAATGATGCCTTCCTACATTTTGAAGATATAAAACTAATGCATGTTGATACGCAGTGGGTCCAGCCTGGCTAAAATAACTGGATGGCCTACCTGCCTGTCAGCCTTCCATCTGTGCACAAACTTATCTCGTTGGTCATGTGCGCGTTCGTGTGTGTTGGAGGAGGGGCTCTGTAAGGAAGTGGCAGATTTTCTCCGGTTGTGTATTTTCAAATTCTAGCGATCTCGAGCCGGTTTCTCAAACTTACCTACCCTACCTTTAATAACTAAACCTGTAAAATAGTTCTAGTGAAATCATAAAATGTTCCATGAAATTGAAGTGGTATAAGTACCTCAAAGTTGTACTTAAGGAGTGAATGTACTTAGGTAAAATACAATAAGCAGTATTTTATTTCATCGTAGAGCATTGTACTTTACATTCAATGTTAAGATGATCTTACTCTATTCTACTTGCATATATTTAACTTCTCCTGCATTACTTGCACATTAGTCTTGGAAAATGTTCTTACTCTGTTTCTTCTTGCACTATTTATATAGTTTTTTAATTAGTTGTATGTCTCGTATATATTTATGTTGCATTGTTGGAGGAGCGTGTGACTTAAAGGGGACCTATCATGCAAAATGCACTTGTGTACGTCTTG
>CALSBW010022639.1:0-12381 GCA_943590975.1 Lindbergichthys nudifrons | reverse complement strand
TGATTATATAATCATATGCGCCGCTAGAGTCTGTTGATCTCCAGATTAACAGCAGCATGAAAATAACCTGCCGAAAGTGCCGATGCTCCACGGTAGAAATTGACGGGATTTGCGTTTTTACCCCCCTTAATGTCTGACCAATGATTGATCAGCATTTCCGTGCACATGACTTGTGTTTAAAGTTTATAGCCCCTTTGAGTTTTGCCCGTGTGAACGCAAACCGAACCTTCTGAAAAATGTAACAATGTAACAAAGAACCAGAGAAGCGGACTATTAGGTGTGAATGCGACCGTAATGTGAAGTCACAGCGAGAAGCTCAGAGTGAACTTTAACCCAACTCTGCTGAGTTTTTTTATCAGCCTTTCTTTGCTCTTTGTTTTGGTTTTACATTTTAAAAAGTATTTGCATTGATTAGTCAACGCAACTGATCTCTCACCGCATGGTACTTTCCTCTTTCCATTGACTTTTCCAACTAAAAGCTTACTTTTGATTAATCCATATGTAACTAATACAGACGTATAAAAGCAACGACAAACAGACTCAAAGACAGTTTCTTCCCAAGAGATACATGTGCAATATATATAATTTACTATATACACATAGTTAATATACTCTACTAATATTTTCCTGCACTTAATTTTGCTGTTATTTTATGTATGTACAAATGCTGCGTGTCTTTGTTGTCTGTTGTCTATTCTGAATGTTTTGATGGCATCTTAAAAGGAGTATAGCTTTACTCTTCTCGTTGTACTTGTATAATGACAATAAATGCTTCTCATCTAATCTAACGTAATTAGAGTGAGTAAGATGCTGCATTTGAGGAATATCTCCTGAGTCACAGGGCCTTCATGTACACAGAGTGACTTCCTGTAAACAGTGTATGCCCTTGTTAAACATGAAAGTCGCCCTGTGGAGCTTTGATCACATTTGTTCTCATGCACAACGACATTGAGCACTAGCACGCGAGTTACAAAAACTTTCCTTCCAACAGTGTCCTAACGTTGCTCTGATATACAGATGGAAGTAATGCACCAAGAGGCAGGAAAAAAGACAACTTCTAGATATTTTATAAGGAAAGAAATGATACACACATTAGGTTTTGTTGAGTACAAGAAAACTCTGCAGGGTGCCTTTAACTTATCAGTGTCATCTTTGACTCTGTGACTCAGCAACAGACCGTGTTTTAAAAATATTCAAAGGGTACAGTCTGTTCACACTCTGCTCAGGCACGCATCGTTTCCATTTCCTTGTATGGGTAAACTCTCACTTGGCGAAGAATGGATGGTTTGTGCGTGCACATGTATGTTCTGCATCGCCTTATTGGGCCCAACATGCACGTCGCTAGAATACACACAAAAACCAGCGTCACTTAATAACTACACTCTGTTTGTCTTTCTCTTTGACATTTCATTTGCTCCAAAGTGCAAAAAACATTAAGATTCAAACTCTGAACAAGAAGGAAAGTGCAGATATATTCACTTCAAGCTAGTCATACCGTTGTACTGTAAGTGCTGGTGAATTAGTTTCAAGGCCTACATTAACTTCTTAAAATGCTTTTAATTCAGATTTTCATAGAATTGAAAAGCCAAGGTACAATCGAACCTGATGCCTTTTCAGTTTGCGAGGGACGACATGCAGTGTTTCTGCTGTCCTGATGTCAATGGGGAGCTTGTTCCACCATTTAAGAGACAGGAAAACAAACAGGTGTGTTTTTGTCGAGGGGCACCTGGGTTTACCTCGCAGACTTGGAGTAGCAAGCTGATTGGCTGATGCTTGAATGAATGGTTTAACTAATGCCTGACATCTTGTCCTCTCCCACCTTTTGCAGCGACGAGACGTACGTGATTGGCTTCGTGGTGCCCAATCAGAAGCAGCTGCTGACGCTGGTGGATCAGTACGGGATCAAAGGGTCCTGTGAGGATCTGTGCAGCAGTAAGGCTGTGGAGGAGCTGGTGTTAAAGACCCTCACTGAGGCGGCTCTGGAGGGTGAGGAGATGTTCTACCCTTTACAGATGATAAAAACATGATTGTGTGCGGATGGAAGAATTATTGTTGGCTTTAAACCAAAAAAGAAAAGACTCACAGACACATTTCTACTGTGTTCACATTATCAATAGTTCACTAATTGTCAGTATCAGAAACACCTCTGCAAACAGTTGTCCAAATCTGATGCAATTATAAACGAATCTATGTTAAGTTGTCCATCTCAAAGATCAAACTCTTTAAATAAGTTATAAGCAAACATGAAATGAGAATAGCTTCTAATGATGTCTATAATTTAACTTTAAATACAGCTGGGTTGAACAGGTTCATTGATTTGATCATTGATAAGTCTTAAAGTAATTTTCATACAAAAAGGCCCCTTCAGCCTCTTGTGTGAATGTTCTGCCTTTCTCTGGTTTATTGAATATAAAAGTTGATATCTGTTTGGTTTGAGACTGACAAAGAACTGGGACTTTAAGGAACTGCACATGTTCTGACATTTACATATCAAGCAAAGTGAACAGCAGATCATTCGTTAATGAAATTGTAATTGTAGTTACAGTCTGAATAATGACTGCTCGTGCTAAGTGGATAATGTGCATTCTTTAGCTGGTTCCCTACGGTATATCTCGATGAGGAATATTGAAATAAAATAGACTCAAAGGACTCGTCAAAAAGAGAAGTCAAAGTCAGTTATTGCCAGAGAAAAAACTGAGTACCTCGAAAAGAAAAAACACGTGGGAAAGCCAAACCTCCTCCCAGTTACTACCGCAAATGGGGTCCAGTTCTGTGGGAAGCACTAATGTCAGGGTTTATTTACAAATGAATGTTTCGTCTTTTTCTGTCGCAGCCCAGCTCGAGCGCTTCGAGATCCCCCGAAAGATCTGCCTGAGCCCGGAGCCCTGGACTCCTGAGACGGGATTAGTGACTGACGCATTCAAGCTCAAACGCCAAGAGCTGAAAACACACTACCAGGACGACATCGAGAGGATGTACGGAGGCAAATAGAGACAAGGAGCGGCATTGTTCTCCGTCAAAACACAGACCAACACTCGATCCAAATGAACACACTGTAAGAGCCACCGTGACCTGAACCGGTGTTAAAGGTCCCCTATTATACTGTTTTTCATCAATATATTCCAGGTCTCAGATATATACAGAACCTGTCTCTGATTGGCTGAAACACCAAACAGATCATTGCAGCATCCCATAATCCCCTCTGTTTCAGCCCTGTTTCAAAAGTGCTGATTCTCTGTCTGTTACTTTAGATCAGGGGTGTCAAACTCAATTTCATCGCGGGCCACATTCGCATAAAGGTTGCACTCAAAGGGCCGGTTGTAACTATATAAATATATATATAAAATAATGTATTATATTACATTATTGCCTCTGAATTGGATTATTTTCGGATAGGATAATAACTTATTAATGAACTACGTCTGAAAGCAGAAGTCCAGGGCAAATAATTGCAAGTCTCTTCAGTGTGCATGTCACAAAACGAGATGCATTGTGGGACATGTAGTTTATGGGCAACCTGTAAAGTGGCATGTAACCGTATAATAAACGTATTATATTCTTTGCAAGCTCTTGCGGGACCACATAAAAGGAAGTCGCGGGCCGGATTTGGCCCCCGGGCCTTGAGTTTGAGACCCCTGCTTTAGATGAAAATAAGGAGCCCCTCCCCACGCCCCTCTGAGAGATATTTGGTTACAAAGAACACAATGGTGCTCTAGGAGGAGATTCAGGTGATAAGGTGGGGGGGGGGGCGGGGGTTACCTTGGTTGCTGATTGGCTAATCGTTACACAAGCCAAAAAATCGTTATGACATCACAAAGTGGCCAAAATCTGATCAGCTCATTTTCAGACAGGTTTTTATAGAAATGGATCAGGACAAAAAGAGAGAGAATCTTTGTTCCTAAAACGTTCAGAGTCTCTTTCCACAGAGGGGACACATGTTGATGAAGAAGAGACATGAAGAAGAGGGGACACATGTTGATGTAGAAGAGACATGAAGAAGAGGGGACACATGTTGATGTAGAAGAGACATGAAGAAGTGGATTTTGCATAATAGGTGACCTTTAAATCTTAACAGAAAGGAGGTTAAAAATAGGGTGTCAGCAACCAAATCATGGAGGTGGAATTTTGTAACTAAAGAACGGCGGAGAAAGAAAACAGAAAACTTTCCACTGATGCATTTTCCCTTGTTCTCGCCCAGGTGTATGACCTCTTTGTGGCGATCTGTATTGTTCCAGATGTGAGTTATGAAACAGATTTTTGTTGAACTCTTTCTTGAAGACAAAAGACACTATTTCTATCTTTGAATCTTTCCTAAACTTCATATTGATCCTCTTGTTTTTAACTTATGGGTTTTAAACTCCTTTTTCCTGCAGGTCAGGAGACGGTTCAGTCTTTTGTTTCTTTCTTGTTTTCACATATTTTGAGTTCTGTCAGTGGTTTATTTTGCCTCCCACCCACAGTCAGTCGGGCTTCGTCTCCCACGGCTTGTTTCCAAAGCACAAAGCCATTTGAGGGCAAAGGAGAGCAGGTTATGTCGTCCAACAATTTGTATCTTTCCATCATCAACATTAAGGCCATTGTCCTTTTATTGGAACATGACAGTAACGGTCTATTTAAAAAAGAAAGGAAACTCTGTTGTTTAGTCTATTGTATTTTCCTACAGTGATAGAGTATATTTTTTAAGCGTGTACATTCCACTTTGTGCACAAAAATGCACATAGACTTGCTTGTATTACAGACGAAATGATTTGATAAATCATGCAATAGGAAGATGTGTCATTTCTGTCCAAATAAGGCGGTTGATTACAGATAGGACATAAATAAAGCTTTCTCAATGTGCGTCTGTCTGTTGAATTCACACACAGAGCGACTTCTGTGTGTGTGGGTATGATTTTTATTCTGTCTTT
Source organism: Lindbergichthys nudifrons (assembly GCA_943590975.1). NCBI lineage: Eukaryota > Metazoa > Chordata > Actinopteri > Perciformes > Nototheniidae > Lindbergichthys > Lindbergichthys nudifrons. The sequence goes on along the minus strand of CALSBW010022639.1, from coordinate 7,474 downwards.
ACTTAGCTGAACATGTTGTCCTGTGCACGAGTGAGACTAAGTGTGTGATTCCTTAAATTAAAAAGGCCCCAGCATCCCTCACAATGTGACACCTGTTGCCTTCTCGTGATCCTCGCCTTTCTAACTCATGACTGATTTTTTTAATGTGATGTTTCTCCATCCGTGTACATATCTGTTTGTGGAGCTGTGATCAGCCGGAGAAGCACTTTCAAAGTCTCTTTTTTAATTCAAGCTTTATTATCAAAGACCTGTTTCGGAGCTCCACTCCACTCTGAATCCAGAGCCTGCCTTGTAACAGAAGTGCATCGACTTTTTATCCGTTATTTGTTGGAAAAATACCCAAATAAAGAAATAAACATTGTGTTTGGTCTATACACAGGGGGTTGTGTTGTTTTTTGAAGAAAAAAGTGGAAGATTTCTGCCAAATTCACCAGGTAAATATAATCAAATGTAAAGTATTAATCTGGATCAGAATTACTTTATTTATCCCCAAGGGGAAACTGGATTTCATACCAGTTGCACCATTTAAAGGTCCCATGTCATGCTTTTCTGGTTATTACCCGTCCCCTTGTGTGTTATGTAGCTTTTTCAGAAAAAAAAATAAAAAATAATTTTTAAATAAAAATAATAATAAATACAATTACATTCAAATGAATTATAATTATATTAAAAAAAATAAGATAAATAAATAATTGTAATATTATTTATATAATAATAAAAAATAAAATGTGCACATTTGACTAGAATAACATTTTTAATTAAATTAAATTAAAGTTGCATTAAAAAAAATTAAGATAAAGAAATCATTTAAATAATATTTTAATAATCATTTTTAAATGTTTTTTATTATTCAACAAATAACAGAAATACAAGTTCCATGTTAATGCTGGAAACCTTTTGTATTCTTTTTGGGTGTGATATCCATGGGACTAAAGTACAGACAGATTACAACATTTATTTATGTCTGCTGCAGCTGCAACCCTCACTGATTCAATAAAATAAATTATTTAAACTTAATTCAATTCATCCATTAATGCTCACCATGTATTACGGTATGCAGACATACATCATCGCCGTGCTGTCAGACTGATCATTGGCTGAGTGTATCTGGTGATAAAAGGAGGAGTTCAATCAGATTATTGAGATAAATGAATATGGCCATCACGTTTTTTGAAAAGCAGACACCCTATAATGACCTAATAAAAGTGACTGTAAACAGTTTCATCATAATGTGAACAGAACAGCTACTAACCTGTTAAACCCCATATCCCCCGCGGCAAGCTTTTTTTCTCACAAAACTGTGTCTCAGGGCTTCTTAAAATGTAATAAACTATGAATACTCACTTAACGGGAAGAAACTAAGCTAACTGACGATATGAACTATTTTTACCGAAACAAAACACAAGTCTCACAAGAAGCCCTGATCGAAGAAATGCTAACGCACTTAGCACAGAACTCTAGGTATAAATCGATCTATATACTTATCGGATCTGCACAAACAAGCTTTGCTAGCAAGCTGAGATTCCACAGATTCTATAAATATAAGTATCATCACTGAGCGATCAGAACTCGCGACAGGGGAAGCAAATACAGACAACACACGACGTAGCTTTAGGTAGCAAAACACGGAGATATGCTCACCTTTTGCTGTTATTCTGATCAAAAGTTGTGTTCAATGGCATTAAAACGAGAAAAACGCGGTTGAAGGTTAATCCATAGGTTAATCCAATGTGTCTGTCTTTGAACAAATTATTGATAATCCATAATTCAATTTCTATGTCAAAAACTGACTTTTCATATTAGCTGCTAATGATAGCTACCAGAGTGTATGACAGCTTCCTGTTTTGGGTATTCTGGCTAGGCGTCACTCTCACTCCTTATTTGGTAACGTGTGTGTTCTAGCGGTTAAAAAGAGGTGTCAATCATCAAAATCGACCAAGGGGGACCAGAGATAGGTCACATGCACCCAAAGAAGTGGGTTTATTTTGCTAAACCTCTCTAAAAAGGTCAAATGTCACTTGTTTTGCATCAATCTTGATACAGGGTACTTATTATATGTTGTACTTTGGATTCCTAAAGATTTTAGTCTACTATCCCATCATCCAAGGGTGGTTTTCACTATAAGTAATTCTTTTTTGGACGGACATAATAATTTACGTTTTTTTACTATGTTCAATCTGAATTTACTTTAAAATAAAAAACATCTATATTGATTCTGATTCTTCTACATCTAACTCACAGGTTTATCATTACTTTGAGAAAAAAGATTATTAATTTAACCCTTTTAGAAGTGAAGATATGGTCATTTGTTCTGGGCATGTTATTATCGAGCCTGAGACCTGGAAAACAGGCTCGGAGCAAGCAGACCTATTCCCACTTCCTGTTAGTTTGAGCTTTGGTTTCTGATCGAGCATTCACTTTTAAATAGTGACCTGAAGTCCCAGAAGTCTGCAGTTGTGCAGGAATGAAAATAAAAGACCATTTTAGCGCTTCCTGTTCTCCTGTTTGGAAGTCAGTGTGTTTTTTGGTTTGGTGAAATGCCAGAAATAAGGTCTGTGGTTAGCATTAGCTTACAATGTTTCAATGTTTTGTTTCTACAATATAACATATGTCAGTAAATACCCCACTGGTGGATGTGTAAAGCTTGATAGCCCAACGTCAGCTTTTACTCCTGCTGATTGCCTTTAGGTATCATAGTAGGCTATATAAATGTGTATTTGACACAGGGTTTATTTTCTGTGATATTCGAGAATCCAATGGAAAGATGCTGATGGCTTTTTTGTAAGAGGACCGATTGCACTGCTAATTTATGGGAGATAATAAATGTCCCATTCTGTTTCTTTCTTATTCACTGTAGTCTGTCTTTTATTTCCACTCTGCCATTCCTCAACATGTTGCATTATTTCATTCATAGGCTTTAGGTCACAGGTGTCAAACTCAAGGCCCGGGGGCCAAATCAGGCCCTTGGTGGATTTAATTTCAGCCTGCAGGATAATTTGTAATTACTATTAGATCTGGCCCGCCGGTATATTGCACGAACACCTTCACTCCATCCTAAGGGTCTCCTCCGCTCAGAGCCTGACCCCAAACATTGATGACCTTGCACCCGAGATGAGATGCCAAGTATCTGGCTTGAACTAGCATCACAGAGCAGCACACTGAGTTTCAATGGATGTTTCCTTCTGCACTTTCTCTCTCACGACAACAGGGCATGTTTGGTTTGTTCTTTGAGGGAAATCGGTTTTTTGAAGCTGTTGTTGGCCTGTGGAGAAATGTACTCATAAGAAATGAAGCTGCAGATAGAGCCATAAGAATTGAATGCAACTGGTTATTTAATGTTTAATGTTATTTGTATAGGCAATCATTTAAGCTTTGTTAGTTCCAGGTTTAATATGTGCAATAAATTCATTTCAATACGTTTTGCAATAAACATTGAACCAGTCCGGCCCTCGACTAGTACCCATTTTTTTATTTTGGCCCACTGTGTATTTGAGTTTGACACCCCTGATCTAGGTGAAAGGAATTAACATGAAGAGACTGGTCCAGTGTGGAATTTGTAGATATGACCATGCATCCTCATACAGTCCAGGATTAATAATTAAGTTTATAAACATTTTCTCCTTGAAATGTACTTTTCCATCACATCCCCTCGGGTCTCTTTCTGCTGGACTTTGTCAGTCTCATATACTCTCGGGCTTTCGATGATTTCATTACAACCCCCTGGAGGCGTGAATGATGTTAAAAGAGACGCTGCGTTTTCATTTTTATTTTTTTTCCTTTGCACATATGTTCCCCGCACGGCGTCCATAGACAGAGGACCATCATACAGTTGGTCACGTGACTCATGACACCAAAGGGACTCCGTATAAATAACTGCAACCATTTAGCACTGCTGCCAAAACTCAAGGAGAGCTGCGAGAAATACAAGTGGGGAAAGTTCACGTGAGATTTAAGTCTTCAGTCTGGTGAGTAGACAGCTTATAGGATTGTGTTTTTGTTTAGTCTTGCATTGCAGTTTTATTGTGTGGACTTTTGGTCACTTTTTTAAACAATTGAATGCCAAATTAGTAGCCTACACAACTTTACAATTAAAACAAGTTAGAATCTATTGACAGAAGAATGAGAAGATGTTTATTAAAGTCTAATCATGCACACTTGAGAATATACTTAACATTTGAATTGTTTTTAAAGCAATAAACATATGCATTGAGTGTCATTTGCAAAATCGTTGAGGCATTGAATTACTTTTTTCTGCATGATCTTTTGTATCCATTGCAACATGCCTTAGGGTTCAGCAAGGTGACATATTCAGACTAAACTTTACTACCATAAACTTTGTGCATTGAATGCCATTTGCTCAAATCCAATAAAAGCAAAGTCAAATGTTGATTAATAATTGTTTGCATTGTCTTTGCAACCATGCTTCAGGGTGAAGGGGAAGCAAGTTCTCTTTTTATCCAAAACATAAAAAGTTGTGGTTGTATAATAATAACAAACTTTTCTTTCCATACTTTTCATCACTTTGCAATCCTTTGAAAAGCCAAACTCCACTCAAAGTGCGGTGCGTAACGCGTGCGTAAAGGTGGAAACAATCCTCATATTTATAGATGTACTTTTCTTTCTTTTTGTGTCCAATCTAGGTCTTCCACATAAACTTCGCTGAGAAAAATGGAGCACAAGAAAAACTCCACCTTGACTCCCAAACTGCTCTTCCTAAACGAGGAGCAGAGCAACGGGAACGCGTACCTGTACATTTTAATAGTCATGTCTTTCTACGGGATTTTCCTCTTTGGCATAATGCTCGGCTACTTCCGCTCCAAAAGGAGAGAGAAGAGGAGGACCAACATATTCACGCGCCTCGTGCACGAGGAGGAGCAGCGGGAGTGGGGCGCGCTCCCGAAGAAAAACAGCATTACTTTTCAACCCGCGGTCCCGGAGCTGCCCGCGGTGAACGTGCCTTTCTGCGGGAACCACGTGCCATTCTGTGGGAACCATGGGAACCACTTCAGACACCTCCACTACGAGGGCGTGCCACAGTCTCCGCTGGCGTGCACGGTGTGCACGGAGCAAAGCAGCGTCAGCTCCCTGTGCTCCTCCGCGGACACGCGCTTCGCCATAGAGGAGGAGACGGACAGCTGCGAGGCGGAGGGATCTGAGGAGCAGGTGAAGGACAGCCCGGATGATTCAGGCTGAAATCTGCCCCAGAAAACAGACCCTGTGTTTTACCCTCCACGGCTTAAAAAGAGGAGAAAATCACCTGCAGAGAATACAGGAGGCTCTGAGGTGTTTCACATCACAGAGACCGGGACAGTCCAACATCTGTTTGCCATAAAAACTTCCCAAATCAACATCCAGAGGAGGAAGAAGTAGATCTTTAACTTAAGTAGCAATACGAGTGTAGAAGTACTCTATTACTAGATCTGCATTCAAAACTTAAGTCAAAGTATGAGCCTCCAAATAAGAGTATATTAAAGTACTCATTGTGCAAAGTGGCCCATATCAGATGAATATACATTATGTAATAAATAAAGGTAGCTTATATCTCACCATGGGATCAATAAAGTTCATGATGAATTATTGAATGATTATTTGGTAGATTTATGTAGATTGAAATGAAGTAATTGAGACTATCAAACACATGTTAGGCAGTACAACATACAATATTTGCCTCTGAAATGCAGGAGAGTAGAAGTATACAGTCTCAGAAAATGGAAATATTATATATATATACAGTATATATACAAAAAAAGTATGTCAAAATTGTACTTAAGGACTTGAGTGAATGTATGTCCTGTCCTCCACTGCCAACATCAGGGCTGGAGCAGGACAATCAATAGGTACATGCAGACAATGTATAGGAGGCATTGGCCCACAATCGTTTTTAGTTTTACATTTTTGCCTGATCAACATGAAACCAGATAGAGATTTGCCTTTTTTAATATATTTTAAATAGGATAATCAGGGTAAGAGTGACAAATATACCTACGCTGCTCACTGCTCAGTCTTTATCTTATAGGGGTTTGCAATTCAAATCAATACAACTTTATTTGACTCCGCAAGCAGATCAACATAAACACTTCAATCAATAGCTGGAATCATTAATGAACACATTCATAGATAAATAGATTTCCATATCCACTTACAACAACTACTAGAGACAGAGAGAGACTATAGACTTGTGCAAAATGCAATATTAAGAACAAACTGGCCTATAATCAGTAGCAATAAATCAGAATTTAGTATACCATACTGTATGATTTCAGTGCATAACCCCTCCCTGTTTGTGACTCTTCTGCAGCGGACTGAGAGAAAACCTGTCTTTTTTTGTGGCTTTTTTTTTGATGAACATGACTTGCTCTTGCCATCCTGGCTTTGAGTTTTAAAACGTTCCTGGAACTCACTTGAAAGATTGTCAAAAAACGATTAAATTGTATTTGTTGTAAAATGTAGCTTCACAATCAACGCTGTTCACACACAGTCGGAGATGTAGGTTTACTCGATGAAAGCAATGCACTGTACATATTGTTTGTATTGTTCCCACTTTTTAACTCCTTTGTAGAGGAGAAAATAAATGATTGTGAATTGAAATGTGTTGCTGTTTTTTAATAGTATGATGTTTCACCAGTGGAGGGCACTCTTGTACTGCTTTCATGTGATGTTACTTAGCTAATAAGGAAGAGGAAAAGAACATAAAAGAGCAATATAGTAAGGCTGATTATTATTACTATGTTAGCCTACATTAGAATGAAGCAGAACGGGGCGGATTTTAACTCAATCAGGACGACAAAAGCACAAGAATCCAGAATATTATTTAGCTCATATCCTCGGTTAAACATGTCTCCAAAACTCTATATTTCATGTTATGGTAAACTTCTGATTATTAGAAATTAATCAATAATTGATCAGATGAAAAATAAGGAAAGGAAATTATGATTCCAGGGTCACACAATTCGCAGAAGGAAAGGAAAGCCAAATAATTAAATACAAATAATAATAATAATAAATACATAAATAATTTAGTAACAATAAAATACAACTCTAAAGATGGAATAACAATGCAGTGTAAGTCAGGCTTTGTAAGAGGAGGGGGTCTCCAGACTTAACTTTGTATATAAAACAACTTAATACATTGTATTATAATTATACAACCCTTGATTTGTTACAGATTGTGGCTTTTATCACAATGAACTTGCTAGGGTTAAATCTGATAATCCACAAACTATTCATCTATTCGTATTATGTTGTGGAGGTTTAAGCATGCAAACAAATTGATTGTGGATTCAATTTAAACACCAATCAGACAGTGTTGGCACATGTTGAATAAAGCCAAAGAAGACAGTCACTAAGGCTTGTAAACGGTTTCCTTGCCCGGTCACATGAGAACAAGACAGGGAAAGAAGCCAGGATTCAGCTTCAGGTTCCCTCTCTAAAGCAGTGTGTGTGTGTGTGTGTGTGTGTGTGTGTGTGTGTGTGT
>CALSBW010022616.1:38273-50970 GCA_943590975.1 Lindbergichthys nudifrons | reverse complement strand
TGTGTGTGTGTGTGTGTGTGTGTGTGTGTGTGTGTGTGTGTGTGTGTTTTAATGGTTGAGGAATTTTAGCAGCTGTCCTAAAGCCTGTCTGTGCGTAAAGGGGCCCATTGATGGGCTGTGAATCACAGAAATGGCAGAAGACACGCATACAAATCCTCTCCCCACCTTCATTTACTTGGCTCTTGTTTTTCTTTGGGTCAACTTCTCCAACATTCATTGCTGGGCCCCTTTCACATTCAACGTTTACCCCCTAAAAACAAGCTTTATTTGCTGCTGGGAAAGGTTTCAACACAAGGCGATTCAACGTGCTTTACATCAAATACAAACAGGAAAAGCATTAAGATGTGGTGCAAAAGAAACACGTTGAAGTCATCAAAAAGCCATACACAGTCAATCAAAGTGAGATATGATTAGATATTTGAAAACAGCCATCGTAAAAGAAACGTCGTAAGAGTTGCAGCGGACCTGCAGGTTTCTGGGAGTTGGTTCCAGATATTTGGAGCATAATAACTGAAGTTCTCCATGTTTAGTTTGACTCTGGGGACAGAACGCAGACCTGAAGACCTGAGAGATCTGGGTGGCTCATAATGAAGCAGGAGATCATAATAAACCATGCGGTGCTTTACAAACCAGTAGGAGTATTTTGGAGTCAATTCTCTGACAGATCAGAAGCTAATACAGTTATTTATCAGTACTCAAAGACACTTATACAACACATATATATAGAGGAATTAAATAAGTTAAGATAAAATACAAAAGAATGTAAGAACTGGAAGCAGTGAGAGTTGGTTAAGGAAGAACCAAAAAGAAATATAGATAGATGGATAGATGGACGGACGGATTGATAGATAGATGGATGGATAGATAGATAGATAGATAGATGGATAGATGGATAGATGGATTGATAGATAGATGGATAGATGGATAGATAGATGGATAGATAGATGGACGGATTGATAGATAGATAGAAGGATAGATAGATAGATAGATAGATGGATAGATGGATTGATAGATAGATGGATGGATAGATAGATGGATAGAAGGATAGATGGATAGATGGATTGATGGATAGATGGATAGATGGATAGATGGATAGAAGGATAGATGGATAGATGGATTGATGGATAGATGGATAGATGGATTGATAGATAGATGGATAGATGGATAGATAGATGGACGGATTGATAGATGGACGGATTGATAGATGGATAGATGGATAGATAGATGGATAGATAGATGGACGGATTGATAGATAGATGGATAGATAGATAGATAGATGGATAGATAGATAGATGGATAGATAGATGGATAGATGGACGGATTGATAGATGGATGGATAGATAGATAGATAGATAATTGAAAATACTTCAGGACTTTTATGAGAAAGGAGAAACTCAAACTATAAATAAAAAGGCTAAAAGAGGTGGGTTTTGGGGGCTTGTAAAATCAATGTAAATGCATCTTGTTCCTCACAATAATGACGGTGGAGGATATTATCCTTCATGAGTTGCACCATCATCTCCATTACTGGGTTTAGCTGTCTCACGCCCTCTGAGAAGAAAAGCTTTGACGCCTTTAACCCACCGCCAACGTTTTGATTCAGCAGATGGGCCAATGTTTGTTTTGGCTTGACACCCGGACACTCTCTCGTTTGGTGAGGATGGGGGTTGGGGGGAAGCAGTGGGTCTCCTATAGGTGCAACTTATTCCAACTATCCTGAGCCAATTCTCCAAATGGATGCACTTTTGGAGGCGCGTTTACCAATAAAACGGAGTTAGGAAATGACATTTTGTCCTCTGTTGTCTTTCTGTCTCCATCCAACACTTGGCATTTTCAGCACCTTTGTCCATCTTGCATACCGTTGGGTTCCAGATTTATTTATAGAAGACAGTAATGGTTTTTATCTCCAATTAACAGCAACTTTTTCCAACTATCCCACTCATTTTGGAGGCGTGTTAAACTCAGAATGAGGCGTAGCTAGGAAATGACATGTTGTCCATTTTGGATACTGTTGGGTTGCAGATGTATTTAAAGAACACTCTCATGGTGTTTATCCTCTATAGCTGCACATTTCTCCAACTATTATGACAAATGTAAGAGCCAATTCTCCAAATGGATGCAGTTTTGGAGGCGTGTTAAACTCAGAATGCTCCAATAAAACGTAGCTGGGAGAAAACCCCCATCATCTCGTTTGGTGTTGATGGGGGTTTTGGGGGAAGCAGTGGGTGAGGTTATACGGGCGAATAAAGAAAAGAAGAAAATAAAAAGAGTGATGCAGCCAACTGCCTGTCAGCGCTGTCCACTTGAGATGATTAATGGCCTCAGGCTGTGATGGACAGAGCCAGAAAACAGAGGCTCCTGTTCAGTGAAATCACTCGAGAGAAAGGGGGGTTAAAGGCAAGTGTCTTGGCTCCTTGGACCTGAACAAAACCCCACACGTTGCCGTCAAGAAAAGCCTGGATCCATCTCAGTGTGACACCAAGAGTAGATTCAGCTTAAGAGGGACCACATGGTGTTCAATCGCTGCTTTAGAAGCTATTTCAGGGGGGAAATCCCTCTGTAGTAGCTTTAAGTCTGTTAATAGTAATAAAGTGGTAAAGCCGGCCTAGTCTCTGCCATTAAGGTGCAGTGGTCTTGATGGAGATGTGCAGAATTAGAGGAAGGAGAAGGAGAGAAGTGGAGATAACGATTATCATGAGGAAGTCTCATTAAGCTGCAGCTCGCAGTTAAACCTCCTGGAAGAATCTCCGCTCTGTTTGTCCCAATAAATCTCCGGGAGACGGGTTTCCATTCAATTGTCAAGGGGCGTTTAAGCAAAGCAGACGGGGGGAAAAAAGGCATTTGTTGCATTTTAAGGGTTGGTTTTGGAGCAAATACACTCTGCTACGCTCTGCTAAGGAGTGACATTTGTTGACATAATAATACTTTTAATTAAAGTCAGCGTTCCAGTTTTTTCACTGTATCTCCGCTCTGTTTGTCCTATAAATCTCCAGGAGACGGGTTTCCATTCAATTGTCAATGGTGATTTAAGCAAAGCAGACGAAAGAAAAGGAAATTTGGTGCATTTTAAGTGTTGGTTTTGGTGCTAATCCACTCTGCTACGCTCTGCTAAGAAGTGACATTTGTTGAGGTAGACTGTAATGGTTTTAATCTCCAATTAGGTGCAACTTATTCCAACTATCCCACTCATTAAAGAGCCAATTCTCCAAGTGGATGCAGTGTTGGAGGCGTGTTTACCTCCACCAATAAAACATAGTGAGGAAATTACATGTTGTCCTCTTGTCTCTCTCTCTCTATCCAACACTTGGCATGTTGTGCACATTTGTCCATCTTGCATGCTGTTGGATAGCAGATTTATTTATAGAACACGGTCATGGTTTTAATCTCCAATTAGGAGCAACTTTATCCAACTGAGTTGCAGATGTAATTGAGGTAGACGGTAATGGTTTTAATGTCTAATTGAAATGTGGTGCTTTGTAAGTGTTGGTTTTGGAGCAAATAAACTCTGCTACGCTCTGCTAAGAAGTGACATTTGTGGACATAATACTTTTAACTAAAGTCATCGTTCCAGTTGTTTTGCTGTAAGCTGGGTATGTTTGTGCGTGGTGGGAAGAGTGGCCTCCCAGCAGGACATTAGAGGAAGTTCCCTAACTGTAACCCTGAGACCCAGAGCTCTGTCCACACCAATTACAGCATGAATGGGCTCTGGGGGATCCATGTATGCATTATATTACTCCCCCGGTCAGCCTCACACTGCCCTATAACAGGCGGGACCTCTGTACAAACAGCACACTACAATAGGAACATTCTCTGGCGCTTTGATACAGCCTCATTTTCCCTTTAGTTAACACCCCACAACTTCTGGAAAAGGGGCAGCAGCTGGGTGTGTTAACAGCAGAACACACTGGTGAACACATCGGACCATTTGGTTGGATTGCAGGTTTATTCGAGGTGGACTGGTAATGGTTTTTAACTCCAATTAGGTGCAACTTATTGCAACTATTAAAGAGCCAATTCTCCAAATGGATGCAGTTTTGGAGGCGTGTTTAACTCCACCAATAAAACGTAGAGGAAATGACATTTTGTCCTCTCTTGTCTCCATCCAGCACTTTGCATTTTGAGCACATTTGTCCATGTTGCATGTTGTTGGATTGCAGATTTAATTGAGGTAGACATTAATGGTTTTAATGTCCAATTAGGAGCAACTTTATCAAAGTGTTCTGACTCCTTGAAGAGCCAATTCTCAAAATGGACACTGTTTTGGAGGCGTGTTTAACTCCGAATGCGGCAATAAAACGTAGTCATTAGATTACATTTTGTCCATTTTGGATACTGTTGGATTGCAGATTTGTTTAAAGAAGACTGTCATATTTTTGTATCTCCTATAGGTGCATATGTTTCCAAATCTCCAAATGGATGCAGATTTGGAGACGTGTTTACCTCCACCAAGAAAACGTAGAGAGGAAATGACATTTTGTCCTCTCTTGTCTTTCTGTCTCCATCTAACACTGAGCATTTGTAGCACATTTGTCCATCTTGCATGCTGTTTTAATGCAGATTGAATTGAGATGGACTGTAATGTTTTTAATGTCCAAATAGGTGCAACTTATTCCAACTATTCCGCTCATTGAAAAGCCAATTCTCCAAATGGATGCAGATTTGGAAGCGTTTTAAACTCAGAATGAGGCAATACAACGTAGATAGGAAATGGGTATTGTGAGCACATTTTGTCCATTTTGCATGCTGTTGGGCTGCAGATGTATTTACTGAACACTGTCATGGTGTTTATCCTCTATAGGTGCACATTTGTCCAACTATTATGACTCATTTAAGAGCCAATTCTGCAAATGGATGCACTTTTGGAGGCGCGTTTACCTCCACCAATAAAACGTAGAGAGGAAATGACATTTTGTCCTCTCTTGTCTCTCTGTCTCCATCCCCCGTCCTCCACCTTCCCCCACTGTTTATTGTGCTACAGTTACAACCTCTGAAACTTGATAACACCATGGGGGATAGGGGTGGAGGGTTGGGGGGGGGGGGGGGAGGGGCTGGATTAAGGGGCCTCCTGTCCTACACTGGATGATTAATGATCTCCCCAAAAAAAAGGGGGAGAAACCCCTCTTTTTTTTGTGACAGGCCAACGACGCTGACGGACAGCAGACAAGGGAGTGACCGTCGCGTGTCTGTAAGTGTGAAAGGGGAGAAAAGAGAGGCTGAAAAGGGCAGACGGGGTGAGGGAGGGGAGGTTAAAAGAGGCTGTTTTTTTTGTGTAGAGACAAGACCATTTCCCTTTGAAAGCACTTTGTCTGTGGGCTGAAAGTGACCGTGCTCCCCAGCCAACCAGACAGAAAGATAATCACGTAAAAAGAGAAGCAGCAGTGGTACTCTCAGGAAAGGGTGGGGACCCCAATGATACACTGATTACAACCACTGCTTTATAATCAGTACTCCCAGACTATGAAAGAAACTATTCTTATTGGAGTCTTTGGTGAACTCCACCCTTTGGCTGGCAAGGTATCCAAAAAATGTAAGATATAAGTTGCCAGCAAAAACGTTGTATCCCACAATTGAGGAAGGTTTAGCAAATCATGGCTTTTTGATACAGTTTTTCTAATTCAATACCGGAAAATACGTACGATAATCACACAGAAAGACCAGTAAGGCAAGGCAAGTTTATTTACATAGCACCTTTCAACACAAGGCAATTCAAAGTGCTTTACAAAAATGGAAGACATTCAGAAAATGGCATTTAAAATCAGTCATTAAAAATAAAAGATAATAAAATAAACATTAAAAGAAAGAAAAATACATGGATAAAAGTTACAGTGCAGTTTAAGATATGAATAGTTCAATTAAAAGCAGCGGCAAAAAGAAAAGTCTTCAGCCTGGATTTAAAAGTAGTCAGAGTTGCAGCGGACCTGCAGGTTTCTGGGAGTTTGTTCCAGATATTTGGAGCATAATAACTGAGCGCTGCTTCTCCATGTTTAGTTCTGACTCTGGGGACAGAAAGCTGACCGGTCCCTGAAGACCTGAGAGATCTGGATGGTTCATAATTTAGCAGGAGGTACACAGATTACAACCACTGCTTTCTATTCATTTCTCCCAAACTAAAAATACACTTTTTTTTATTGAAAGCATATTCCTATGCATTCGTGATCAAAGATTGTTGTGGTTTTGTGGACATTATCTTGGGTAACTCCACCCTTTGGTTGGCAAATTATAAAAAAATGGCGATATAAGATACACTTGACATGGATTTAAACTAGCAGCAAACAGCGGAAACACGTTTATTGAGGAAGGTTTGGCAAATCATGGCGTTTCTTTACAGCTTTTTTAATGCAAATACTTCCAAATATTCATAAAAATACGTCAGATAATCACGCAGGCTAAAAGACACTGTTCTTATTGGACTTGTTGATATATTCAAGGGGGGACATTATCGTTGTTAAACTCCACCCTGTGGTTGGCAAATTACACAACCCAGTCTCACGGCATTTCGTGTTATTAGTCACGAAATTAATTTAATCTATTGATTCGTGTTCACCAACACCATTTTCACATTTTTTTTCGTGTCACACAGAACGATTTTAAAAGCAATGTATTTCTATTGGTAGTATGTTTCGTGCCTGCAACACGTCTTTTTGTCCGGTCGGGTCTTGGAAGACCAGAAGCTGTGTGGTTCATAAAAACATGTTCTCACTCAATATCTTATCCTAAGCCTAACCCTATCCCTTTTATTTTAAATTGTATAATGTCTGAGTTTTGTTGTCGTCAGTGAGGAAAAGAAATGTCTCAGAGCCTCAGAATACTGACATCTGTATTTTATGTCATCTTTTTTTCCTTCTAATTTGTTATTATTTGGTGCAGGCACGAAACATACTACCAATAGAAATACATTGCTTCTAAAATCGTTCTGTGTCAGAATACTGAAATCTGTATTTTTGAAATGTGTTTTTCCTTCTAATTTGTTATTATTTACATTGCTTTTAAAATCGTTCTGTGTGACACGAAAAAAATGGCGAAATCGTGTTGGTGAACACGAATCAATAGATTAATTTCGTGACTATAACACGAAATGCTGTGAGACTGTGTTGAATTACAAGCTCAGCCCTTTTGGTGAGTTCCTCTACGGGGGTCGAGACAAAAGGAAGTAGAAAAAAGGAAAAGGAAATAGTGATTTGTGCAATCTGTTTATTTTGCACAAATAAATGACTTGTTGATATATGCAAGAGAGGGACATTATCGTTGGTAAGCTCCACCCTTTAGTTGGCAAATTACTAACAGAGGCCCTTTTTGGGGGGGGGGGGGGGGGGGTCTTCTACGGTGGTCAAAACAGAAGGAAGTAGTGATTGTGCAATCTTTTCTTTGTGTCTCTCTTCCTCTCTCTTTGCTCTTCCAAACCCAACCCCCCACCTCCCTGTTGCTTTTTGAATCTCAGCTACAAACTCACCTCTTTGCACTGGCTTTTAATACGAGTTGAACAAAACATTTTTACATTTCTATGTGTTTTAATATGTGTCTAGTGCTTTTAATCGTGTTTTTAATTATTGTCTATTATTATTTCATTCCCATTGTGTTATTTTATATTGTATTTGTTCCCTGTACAGCACTTTGGTCAACTGAGGTTGTTTTAAATGTGCTATATAAATAAGTAAAGATTGAGATTGGGTTAGTGTTATTTCCTCTATCATTTAGCCATCATTTTTATTTCTCCTCAGTGCACGATTGCCACTGTTCTGTCCATCTTTAATTACGACCGCACTGCACGGGGATTTGAGTCTCTGAATCTTCTGGGAGATTCGCAATCACTCGGCGCTCAGGAGCAGATTCATTCCTCACAGAGAGGTCATCGGGCAGGGTAAAAATAACACAGATCCATGCACCTTGTTTTGGCCTCGGTGGAAGACCCTGAATGTGCGATGTGCAAATACTATGATAGTCCTACGTAAGAAAGTAGAACGCGAGCTGATCTACTGTAAGAAGAGGGAAGGACACTCATTTCCCCAAATGAACAACGCTGTTTTTATACTGGAATGATCCAAAAGACATGATGTGAAAACGCGCGAAAATACAAAATATATTCCTTCAAAAATAAGACTTTATGGTAATAATGTAAACAACAAATTCAACAGTTTTAATAAAGAAATGTAAACAGTAAACAGACAAACATAGACACATTTTTATTATATCAGCAGTCTATAATATATGTTAACACTGTCTTTGGAGCCTCAGGCCCTCTTTTATTGGACATTTTGCTTTTTTATGTATTATTGTATCTTTTATTGGAAATTCGTACTTCTGATATTATATAAATCATTATATTTTGCTTATTTGTCTGTTATTTTATTCATTCTATAATGGAACAAAAGTCACCAAGCCAATTTCCCCTTGTTATTGTGTCTGATAAACTAGGATTAAACAATAATTTTCCCATATAATCTAGTACAATGTGAAATACAGTGACCTTAACCTCACTTATACGTGCAAATCATGCATAATAATCATCTATGTTCCCACTCATTCCTGGCCTCTCTGTTAAGCTGTTCCCACGTCAGGCTCTCCTGTGATCCACACATTTCCCAAACTTCTTGCTATCTCTGCATATCTGCGTGTCTTGCTCTCCATCTGTGTCCTGTGTGTGCTCTTAAAGCAATGCTTCCTGTTCTCCACACCCTCTGATGGATGGTATGAAACACGTTACAGCCCCCAGAGGAGCCGTTCGGCCGCAGCACAATAACCCTGAGCTCACTTCCAGGGTTATATAAGACTCACAGTAACAGAGGCCTAATGGAAAACAAGAAGAAATTAACATTATATATATATATATAACACTTTATATTAAAGGGGACCTATCATGCAAAATGCACTTTTGTACGTCTTTTCTACATGAATATGTGTCCCTGGTGTTCCAGGGAACTCACCAAGTGTCAGAAAACACAACCCTCTCTATTTTCCTCCATACCCAAATCTCTAAAAAAGGGGCTGCAACGGATCTACGGAACGGTTTCTATTTATTACGCGGTATTTTGTATGTATTATTGGAGTTTTGCGCGGAGTATGTGGTTGTTTTAACTTGGCTGCACTCACCTGCTCTGTGTTGCTTTGTATGGAAAGAGATAGTATAAATGACCACACATTTATACTGAAATCCTGCCACGTGTTTCCACCAGAATACCCTTGACCATCAGTGGCATCGTCATCGCACTTAACGGTCATCGGCATCTGGATATATTGTCTTCGTTTGCCTTTTTTTCCTACAATAAATGGTCGAACGTAAGGAGTGGAGCCATTGTTTGAGCGTGTCTAAGGCTGCTTTTACACGGGAACGTTTGCGTTTATGCACAGTATGCACTTTCAAAAAAGTCTTCCGTTCACATGCATTCGTTTCATTTAACGTGTCTGTTCAAACGAGACCGCTGGAAACGCTGTAGTACATATGCCGGGACTGTAAGTGGCGCTGTACTTCCACACGAGACCGCTCGAAAGCGCTGGAGACGCTGTAGTACATATGCCAGGCCTGTAGGTGGTGCTGTTCTCACTGAATCAGCCCTTGCAAAAACAGAGCTAACATTTTTCAAATTGAGCGAAATGAGGCATGGCTAAAATGCATGATCTGTTTGGTATTTTGAAAAATAAATATGCCTTATATAGGTATGGTCCTACACTATATTATTCAAATATAGCATGATAGGTCCACTTTAAGGTACACAACTAGTTGTCAATTAACATGCATATTAGCAGTACATTGGCTCTTTATTAGTCATTATTAAACACTTATTAATGCTTTATTCTACATGACCATATTCTACGAGTAATAAGCCATTAGTTAAGAATTTTTCCTCAATAACCCTCTAATTAGTGCTTATTTATTGTAAGTAAGGACGTTGTTGTACGTGAGTTTGGGTTTTAATATGTTCAATATGGGCGTAATAAGGCAGCAGTCCCATAATAACACCAAACAAATATGATCTATTCTTATGTAACTAGACATGAAACTAAAAGTGTTAATTGTGTCAAAATAACTCAAAATGTGTTTTTTCTAACTCAGAATTCCCTATTTTAAAGTGACGTCTTGTTCATAACAAATGAGCTAGTAGTTTGACGCTAATATGTTAACTAGTTGATGGTGAATAAGTGTAGCTTAATATAAAGTGTTATCATATATTGTAATAATAATGATAAACTAAAACCACCAGACTTCATCCAGCAGGCCATAAGACTGTTAAACACCTGAACTTTGAAAGAACATCCATAACATTCAACTGTTTGCAACTTACAAATAACTATTTATCTAATATATCATATTCCAATAACTTGTATATAGATTATTCTTGCACTATTTCTATTCTATTATGCAGAGGCACCTAATGGAAAACAAGAAGCCTGAATCCAGGGAAGAAGTGGACGTGAAAAACACGGCTGCCAAATGTTATCCGTGCCTCTTTGTCGACGGCATATAGGGATACATGATTCAATAAAGGAGAGGTCATTTAAGTAATGGTGGATAAGTGTGCAAAGATGAGTTGTCATCTTTAAAAACCAGGCTTAAAACTTGCAGTAATATTCAAAAGACCACAAGCTTTTTCTTAAAATGTAATTCTGTTTGTTTTTGAGTAATAAGCATCGTTCCTTTTTCACTAAGAAGGGCTTGGCGTGAGAAAAATCTAATATATTGTAAGCTTACTATTTGTGCTTTCACGACATATTTACACAATGAAATGTAGTATATATAGTCATTAGTGGTGTAGATGTATATATAATATAGTAGGTTAAGCCAAATAACAGTCAGGTATGCGGTATTGCCTCTAAAACCAGGACAATACACCTACAAAAAACACACTTTAATACAATATCTGGTCTCTGATCACAATATTGATAAGATGTAACAGAGGGTATTGTTTCTTACGTAGGAATTAAAGCACATCCTGCTCTGCGTCTGACCTTTTTCAAAGTCACTCTGCATTAAGAGCATCAGCCAAATCCCTGAAAGGCACATGTTTGACCCCGTGTCATGGATTGCAAAAAGCCTAAAAGTAATTAGCATTGATGGGAGTTGAAATGTCCAAGATGAGTGCCCAACCCCCCACTCAATCCCTCCCTCTGTTTCTACATATCCTGCTCGGTTTATAGCAGCTGATGTCTCCAGTATTGATTGGTTTTCCCAAATGGGACTCGTCAGCTGATGTATCCGTCAGTCCGGTGTCCATTGATTGAAGTGGTTAGCTGTTATAAAGCTAGATCCTCAGTGTTGCACCTGCCAGTGAAGACATCACTGTCAACCACTTAAAGGTCGCCTATTATACTGTTTTTCATCAATATCTTATAGCTCTCCGATATATCCAGAACCTGTCTCTGATTGGCTGAAACACCAAACAGATCATTGCAGCATCCCATAATCCCCTCTGTTTCAGCCCTGTCTCAAACGTGCTGATTCTCTGTCTGTTACTTTAGAGCAGGGGTCTCCAACCGTTTTTAGGATGAGGGCTACTTTTTTTTTAAAAACAAGTCGTGAGCTACTTTTACTCCTCTTTTTCGTGTTTTTTGCAGTTTATATATTTAGCACATTTTAACATTATTATATGCTTACCTTTAAAGGTAGGGTAGGTAAGTTTGAGAAACCGGCTCGAAATCGCTAGAATTTGAAAATACACAACCGGAGAAAATCTGCCACTTCCTTACAGAGCCCCTCCTCCAACACACACGAACGCGCACATGACCAATGAGGGCACGAGATAAGTTTGTGCACAGATGGAAGGCTGACAGGCAGGTAGGCCATCCAGTTATTTTAGCCGGGCCGGCTCAGATGATTGGTCGTACTTTTTACAGTACTACGGCTTCCAGATGACATTTTTTTATGGATTTTTTGTCAAAGCACTTCAGATATTCATTGCTAACGGGATGTTAAGAGCATTCCATGGAATATAACAAGAAATGTATCTCGAGCCGGTTTCTCAAACTTACCTACCCCACCTTGAACCTTTGTGTGCTGTTTGGGTCTGTGGGACCGGTTTTCAGTGTTTACTAAAAGAACATGTATGCAATTTAATTATTTTTAACCTGCTTTATTTGGGGGTGGACCTCACATCCTCTGGTCCCGCAAATCAAGCAAGAACGTGATTGGTCGATATTCATTGTGGGGGTGGGGGGAGGAGGGGTGTTGGATAGATATAGAGTTGTAGTAAGTAGATAGAGTTCACTAAGATTGAGGTTTCGTTTATACATAGTGTAGATTATTTTAATTACATTTCCTTTTTTTGTATTTGTTTTGTGTATTTTATACATTTTGGATTTGCTTGGCGAGCTATTTTTAGAACATGCCCCGCGGGCACCGTGTTGGCTACCCCTGCTTTAGATGAAAATAAGGACCCCCTCCCCACGCCCCTCTGAGAGATATTTGGTTAAAAATAACTCAATGGTGCTCTAGGAGGAGATTCAGGTGATAAGGTGGTGGGGGGGGGGGTTACCTTGGTTGCTGATTGGCTAATGGTTACTCAAGACAAAACATCGTTATGACATCATAAAGTGTCCAAAATCTGATCAGCTCATTTTCAGACAGGTTTTTATATAAATGGATCAGGACAAAAAGAGAGAGAATCTTTGTTCCTGAAACTTTCAGAGTCTCTTTCCACAGAGGGGACACATGTTGATGAAGAAGAGACATGAAGAAGAGGGGACACATGTTGATGTAGAAGAGACA
>CALSBW010022606.1:1269-11986 GCA_943590975.1 Lindbergichthys nudifrons | reverse complement strand
TGTGTGTGTGTGTGTGTGTGTGTGTGTGTGTGTGTGTGTGTGTGTGTGTGTGTGTGTGTGTGTGTGTGTGTGTGTGGCCTGTAGGCTTAGAGATGTCAGGCCTGATAGCCGCATGAAGATGTGAAGAACATCCTTACTGCTGTGTTTTATCTCCACACACACTTTGATCCCTGCTCATTCCAGGTGTGTAAATGTAATGATCATCTCCATTTTTTTATAATTTGTGTCATGACTAACTTTATACTGAAAGGAACTTCAGTGGAGCTCAAGCTAGAAGTACATAAGGTAACATTAAAGCATAGTGTAGTGTAAACCAAAGTATCACAGCAGGTGTTCAGTCAGTGTTTCCAGCATTGTCCCGCTCTAACAATACCTGTTGCAGTTCTCTCTGGGGATTTCCAGTCAGACCCCGCTGGATCAACACTGCTGTCTGACACATGACTCAGAAGCAGATCAACTTTAATTTTTAAAATTGAAGAGCAAAAACTGCCCCCAAATAGCTACCAGTACTAACTCATATGGATAACATTCATTGATCTTCATTAGTTAGGCATGTCATGACATTTTGGTTTGTTTACATTTAAGGATAAATGGAGGTAAACTGCATAAATTAAATTCATATTTACTACGGTTTTTGTCTTCCACAATACAAAAATCTTCTCTTTGAATCACACGCCCTGTTTTCTCTTTGGACAGCCAACCAAATGGGTTCATTTGAAGCCCTATTTGGTTACAGCAGTATCTGTTGTATCATAGACAGACAACACTAGCGCCCTCTTCATTATCCAGCTTTCAAACATGAACACACGCATCGTTTTGCTGCTAACAAACACCTCACAAATAAACACTATACTTAGATTATTTGGAGACGTATGAGAGGCCCTTATGTCTCGAGAGCGCATCAGACACACACACTGAGAAACAATCAAACACACAGATCTGTGATCCTTCTATCGAACAAAGCCAACACACAGACATCGACTCCAAAAGGTCACCACGTCCCAGACAGTAAATAAAACCATCCCTGAAATATGTTCTTATAAGCTGTCAATTCAGGAATCGATACACAACTTCCAGGAGTGAATTCAATAAGCCTAAAAAAGTCCCTGCAAATATAATCACTAGATGGACTGCATTAGAAAATAAAGCAAAGTGTGTTCATGTGACAAGATATCAGTATTTGGTTAAAAGTGAAATGTTCTCTGATTAGATTTCTGATGTTCTGTGTGCGTGTGTTTCAGTGCTGGCTGCAGAGAGAGTGGAGATTGTCACACTGTGCGAGAAACAGATCATACAAGCCACTCAGCAGCACTATAGCCACCTGGTACAAGGAGAGGAGAATCCCGCCATGCCAGCGTGCCAACGAGCGACTCGCTGAGAGGCAGAGAGGCAGAGCACCTGACAGATGCCACTCGGGGGAATAATCCCACAGGGCTGAAAAGATCCTCCACATGACGGGAAGCCAGTGGAGCAGACTGGAATACCAAACTGCAAATGAAATAAATACATTTTCCTTTTTACTCTGCAATGAGCCGGAGAATATCACATTTCTACAAGGTTCACTGACGATGTCAAATATAGACAATTCAACTAAATCTGATGTTTGATTCATTTTCTGAATTATATATTTTGAGAATAAACACTAAACATTCACTAGTTACAGATACTTTAATGTTTATAATATCTGTGTTTGTTTAGTAACTTGAATATGTGAGCGTTTCTGACAAAACAAGTGACCTTTAAGCTCTGTAAAATGTTGAAGGTTATTATTCAGTATTTATCACACGCAAAACAATTTATCACACAAACAGTACATGTAAAATATGGTTTATGTGTTATTTTATATTATAGGTGTTGATGGTTTTAGTAGACATTTTTTTTTTTTACAATTTAACAACATTGAAAAGTATTATTTGTTTAAAAGCGTTATTGCTACGCAGATTTCACCCTTTTTAAAAAAAATAATAACAGAAGAAGAATCCCGGGCCTTCTGCAGCAGGCCTGCAGCTCCATCACTGTTCAATAGATTATTAAAATGTTACCATTACAAATCTATACTCCCAACATTTATTATAGGATTACAGTAGTTTTTCTAGGGGGGTTAAATCCCCTCTTTCTCTCGTGCTCTCCTGCAGCTTTAGTGAAACAAACAAAAGGGCTTTGAATGGCACGTGCTCCGAGCGTCAGTCATCTGTTTCCTAGCAACAGGCACAACAGAAAAGCACCTGTGGCTCTGAATGGGAGGCGGTGGAGCCCTTAGTTAGACAAAAAACAGGGAGAAATTATAACATGTATAGCCTTTTTTTATTATACGCTATTGGTTATGATGTAAAAGAGCCATTTTCCTCTTATAATGTATAAGTATTGGTATAGTTGCGATAATGAGCCATTTCTGTGTTTAACGTGGAGCTCTAAAAGTATAATTAACTGCAACATCATATTTTTTAATTATGATATTGTGTGCATTGTGTTGCTGTAAGAGTGACGGTGCTCGGCTTATCACCAAATCATTATGTCATTTTAGGCTTCTTTATTTGGATTTTTATTTAAATTTGAGGCTATTTTTATTACATTTGCTGTTTTGCAAAGCTAATGTTGTTGCTATTCAAGCTTCATTTGCTGAAACCTTATTAAGTTATAACTATATCCTATATATCATATCATATTGTACATGTGCTGAAATACACATGAATCATTCTGTCATTTTAAACTTGCGTATTTTGATTTTGATTTAAATTTGAAGCAATGTTTTTTATAAAATAGGCACATGTTTTCTGCTGTTTTGCAAACCTTATGTTTTTACCATTACAGCTTAATTTGCTGTTACTTTTTTAAAGATGTAACATAGCCTATAAGTTATATCATATTTGACATGTGATGAAATATATGAGTGTACAGAGCCTGCGTAAAGCATGCGCAAAATGATAGGAATTAAACTGTTTACATGTGTGTGTGTTCTGAGCCACACACACACACACACACACACACACACACACACACACACACACACACACACACACACACACACACACACACACACACACCAGCTACACACACAAAACAGATGACAGAGGGAGTAATTTTTTTTTGGTCTCGCGCTCCGACGTCACCAGAACCTCGAGCCCCTGCATGCAAATCACGTCTCCTATCGCGCCTCTCCATTGGCCGTCCCTCGCTCATTTAGCTGCTCCGGTAACTTTTCCCAGTCGAGCTTCAACCAAAGTCAAACTGCAGGGTCTATTTTTCTCGGCTACAGCAGGAAAAAAGAAGCGTAAAAGGGGAAGTGAGTTTTCCTCCGAGTGGATTCATTTTCTTTCACTCTTTATCTTTATCGGAGCTGCCTGAATGTTTCTGTGTGTTTGACTGTCCAACAAGA
This sequence comes from Lindbergichthys nudifrons, assembly GCA_943590975.1. Taxonomy (NCBI): domain Eukaryota; kingdom Metazoa; phylum Chordata; class Actinopteri; order Perciformes; family Nototheniidae; genus Lindbergichthys; species Lindbergichthys nudifrons. Next base: position 8,610 of record CALSBW010022606.1, on the reverse strand, counting down.
CCAGGTGAATGTACAGCATCATGATGGAGACGGACTTACATTCCCCCATGGTCCCGCAGACCAACCCATCCAACCCGGGGGGAGGAGGAGGCAAAGTCCCGCAGGACAGAATCAAGAGACCCATGAACGCCTTCATGGTGTGGTCCCGGGGCCAGAGGAGGAAAATGGCCCAGGAGAACCCAAAAATGCACAACTCCGAGATCAGTAAGAGACTCGGCGCGGAGTGGAAAGTGATGACCGAGGCGGAGAAGAGGCCGTTTATTGACGAGGCGAAGCGGCTCCGGGCCATGCACATGAAGGAACACCCGGACTACAAGTACCGGCCGCGGAGGAAGACCAAGACGCTGCTGAAGAAGGACAAGTACTCTCTGGCCGGGGGGCTCCTCGGATCACACCCGGGGATTGGCATGGTGGGCGGCGGGCAGCGGCTGGATAGCCCCGGAGGAGGGGGTCACGGAGGTGGGAATGCCGGCTACGCGTCGCATGTGAACGGCTGGGCGAACGGTGCGTACTCGGGCCAGGTGGCGGCTGCAGCGGCGGCGGCGCACGCCATGATGCAGGAGGCGCAGCTGTACACACAACACCCGGGTTCCGGAGCTCACCATCACGCGCACCATCACCCGCACCACCATCACCCGCACAACCCGCACCGGTACGACATGAGCGCCTTGTCCTACAGCCCCATCTCAAACTCTCAGAGCTACATGAGCGCCTCCCCGCCGGGATACGGGGGGATCACCGGATACTCGCACCAGAGTTCCGGTGTGTCCCCGGTGCCTCTGGGCTCCCTGGTGAAATCTGAGCCCAGTGTGAGCCCTCCGGTGTCCACGGCGCGCCCACCGCAGCAGTGCCCCACCGGGGACCTGCGGGACATGATCAGCATGTACCTGCCCACCGGAGAGGCGGCGGGGGACTCCTCCGTTCACAGCAGACTGCACGTGCTCCACCCGCAGCACTACCAGAGCAGCGGCTCCACTCCGGTAAACGGGACAGTTCCTCTGACTCATATTTAAAATCTCTAAATGTTTAAGCACTACAAAACCACAACCAAATATTTAAAGATGTGGGCTGCTGCTGATGAATTGTAAATTATAGGGCGGTTATAGCCATAAAAATGCAATCACTTTGAACAAACTTTTTTTTATTGTTATTTTTCTTTCAGTGATGGATTTTTTGTCTGTCCGAAGCTAAAGGAAAGCTTTTGCTCTCTGGAACAGAGCATGCCAAGTTTTGACACGATTTAAATTATAATCCGTGAAGGCTGGTGCGTTTTGAAGGTTATTTTCTTCCTAATTTTCTGTGGAATTAAAGGCACCAGCTGTGTGTTTGAGGGAAAACCTGTTTAAAGAAGGAACCGTATAATAAATGGAGGGCGGTGTGAGGAAGATGTGTTTAAAAAAAAAAGTTTCTAGGCTGCAATTTAAATTGATTTCCAGTTTTAATGCTTGTAAACATGTGAGTCAGTCGGTGTAATTTGAATTTGTTTTTGTTGTTGTAAAATCTTGTAAATTGTGAATAAATAGGCCTACTGAAAACACTTTGACGCAATTGTACATAATTTACTACGAAGCCTCGTTTCTGGGTCGATTTTACGCGGAATTTAACGTTTCACCAAAAGCGTTAGACATTATGTTTTGCAGGAGATTTAAAAAGCCTTAAGGAGACTGTATTAGCGATATTTAATGTTTATTACCACTGATTCCTATTCTAAAAATATATTTGGAAATGGTGACAAGCGTCTAGTATTGTTTATTCAAGGAAAACTGCCAACATCTGGTCAAAATGCAAATGGAAACTAAAAAGAATAATTAAAACACAGGCATGTTTATTCGGGATGATCTGGAAAAAAGGGCAATTTAACATCCAGGCATTTAAACAAGTATTTCTCCTAGAATAAAAAATAAACACAACATTATATATTCTGTTCTGCTATAGAAACATTTGTTTTCTGGTTGCCTTGTTATATTAGCTGGCATACATTGTTACGATATGCATCTTAGTAATATAAATAAATGTTGGACATCCCTGTGAGCAATGTTTCAAATGAAGGTATTTTAATTTGGAAATGTAGTTGATTTAAAACAATAATAATAAAAAATCAGGCCATTAAAGAGGCCTACATTTCTTCCTGAAATTGCTTTTAGGATTTTAATTTTCTGTCCTAAGATTATGATTTTCTGATACACTCTGTAATTGTAAAATGATGTCAACACTTTAGATCTCCAAGAGCTCATAACATTTAGGATTCACATGGTTTGCAGGTGGATTATCCGACAGCCTGTAACTCAAAGGTTGGACTGCAACACTTGTTGGATCACATATTTTAAAATTGTGTTTTAAGACGCCCCGGCTTTAAAACTAAAATAAATGTTAATGTTTATTATTTATCATTTTCCAAAACAAACTAGCAGATGCAACATGGTAACAAAACAGGGACTTCGTTCTAATAATTATATATACTTTTATATGTTTATTTCTTATTTAATATCTCCATTTTGTGCATTCTCACATGTAGTGAAAATGCAGGATAACATTTTCTTTTCTCATTAACTAGCCTTACTGTGTTTAATTATGTATTGGTCTGCATCTAAATAGGATATTTACTATATAGAAATACAAACTAAATCATCTGTTTAATCCTAATTAACAGTTTTATTGTAGACCTATCCACAAACTGACATTATGTTTCTATCTGTTAGTATTTTTTTTTGTACCTGCCTCAGGGTCATGACCTCAGTAATCTAGATCTCAAGCAAAAGTAAATCCGGCAACAAGAGTATCCGCTGAACGACTAATTCTTCAGTTTGGGTCCACTTCACCCCCGCCTCCCCCTGGGTCTCTCAAATCTCACCCCTTCCCATCAAACGCCTGCCTCTGTGTGTGTGCACGGTTCTCCTGGTTGTTACATTATTTCCTTCTTTAAATGTGATGTCTGAATCACTGGAGGGCCCGGGGTAGTGAGAGTGGGATGAATGAGCGAGAGGAGAAAGGGGAGGAAGAAGAGGGGGGAGACGGAGGAGGTTTTTGTGTTGGAGGAGAATGGGGATTAGCCCGGGGGTCACCAGTAACAAAAAGCCCAGCAAACAACACCCCTGGTTTTATCAGACTAAGTCCCACTCGGGTCTGGACTTAAAAACAAGAGGGCAGCGTGGATGCAAATCACAAATAATAAAGCTGTCTCCCTGGACGTCAGCTGCTTCAACTGGAGGTATTTATCATCACTGGGATTTCACTCAGATTGATTTAAATATCTTTGCTCTTAAATCAGGATTGAAATGTCCTGATCCGGCTTGATCTTTAAAAAATAGTTCCAATTCCATAAAAGATGAATGGAAATTAAAGCCGGAAACAAATATGAGAATAGGTTTAATTTAAGAATAGTGCATACAGTATTTTCTGATTAGTGGAAGACACATTAAACCACCTGCATTTCACGACTGAAGGATGGCTAAATATTCAATGGGAATTCTTGTTTTCTCATTCCTACACATTACCGTAGCTCGAAAGCTAACTACTTATGGCAAGACTGAAAGATGTGTTATTCAGACTCCATGATATCCATCAAAAATGTTTGAAATACAATTAAAAAAAAAGGCAAGTTACTGCTTCATTTATGAACTTGAGTTTGTCTGGGATAGATATTGTAAAACAGAGAGCAAAAATACAAAGGATTTAGTTAGTTCATTATAAGTTATTTCAAGATAAAGCATGTGGATTTATTTCTTAATACTGCTGCAGTTGTACTTCTTCATCCATGATGTCTTCAGTATTAATATACAACCAAACAGGAAGTTTAAGATGGACAGATTTGTTCCGCCTAATATCAAATGTAGGACAAATATTATGAGCTGTGATGATTCAAAGGATCACATGTAGGTTTCTCTGAGGCTCAGGAAAGCAGAAATATACTGTAGAGGGTGTTTGCACCACTTTAAGAAAAGACACAGTGTTTGTTTTATAACGAATAAAGCTCTCAGTCTGGTCCACTTCCACCCAGCGGCTCCGTCACCGAGGAGCCATGTTTCTGGAAGTGTTCCTCCTCTCCTCATGTTCCCTTTGGCACATGCGCGGACACTGTAACCCTGAGCCCCCCCCCCCCCCCTCCTGTCCCGTGCTCCCGGTGTCCTAAACGTGGCTAATCGGCATCAGTTTATCACGCCTCCGCATACTTCCCTCCCTCTCCTCCTATAAAAACCCTCACCTCGACGTTGGACCCGGTTCTGTCATGGGAGATTACGGGGGACCGATTGCACAAGACCGAATGTGGCGCGAGGAGATTAGCCGGGACGTCATAGAAAATAGCAACGGGGCCAACGGATTCCTCGCGAGGGGGCCTTATCGTGCAATTACACGTTGACACGTTTTAACCATTTTTCAGTCTCTTAATCCGAGGGCCCCCTCCTCCCCCTTTCCCTCCCCCTGTTCTCTCCAAAAGCAGACCTATTGGTGCTGAGGGAGTGCTGCGGTCTGACTCTCTGCATCACTCTGCTGTCTGAAAAGTCATTTCCCATCCTTTTCTCTCTTTAACACTTTTAATGTTTCAAAAAAAATGCCAAATAGTTCACAGTTTGTCTCTGTCTTTACAAATTCAAAAACGTTAAGAGCTGAATTAGGAAGTCAATCGACAACTCAATTATTAAAAGGGGAAAAACTGATCAAAAGTTAAGCATGAGAGAAAATCTAAATATTGAAAAAAAGAATATAAGATAATAAGATAGTGTTTTTTAACATTGTAGAAACTAAATACGGTGCAGAATGGAAATCTACCTGCACATCTTAGGATAATGTGGAAAAGACTCCTTTGTGTAAAGCCTTGAGTAACGACTGTCTGCAAAAGAACATTTTATTCTGATTGAACCCAAATGACATCACATACTTACATTAACAAATAGAAAAATGATGGTTTATGGCCAAAACTGTTCATATATTTGTATAGCCTCTATTCTAGCAGCATAAGTCTTATTTGCAGAGTTGCAGCTGATATGAAAACTTTCCCCACCAAATCTCAACGTCACCTTTACACCGCCTTGTGTTTTTTTTTTACGTCAGGCATCAAACGGACTGCATGGTGTGTTGTTCCACCATGCTGCTCAATTCAATTAGGGCCTTTCATGACAATCAATTAGGGAGTAACCCCTGGATCTCCCCGGGGGCCTATAATCATCACACACCGTCTGCTCAGAGAGTCTCTGGGGCCCCGCCCACCAGACGCACGAAGCCTCAACGTAACGGGGCCACTGGGAGCCATGAGGAGACAGTTTGTGTTTTATTTCAAGCCGTTTTACTTCAGATTATGTGCTTTTTTTCTCGCGTGTTGAATGCAGATTTTCCCCTTTTAAGTTGTGGCTCCCTTTCCCTTCAAATAAAGGGTTTTACTGCCTGGCTTTGGGATCATTGTAATTCACATGCAGAGCCTTGCTGACAACAACCACACTGATCACAAACATATTTACTGAAGTATTTGGATATATTAACACCGTTACTGTCGGTCTGATACAAAACTAAACAGACAATATGGGCCCTAGTGCTGGGAAATAACTAAATACATGTACTTAAGTACTCTACTATACAATATTGTGGTACTTGGACTTCCTCTGGCAAATATGTGTAAGGAAAACCCTGATGATATTGGGCTTGACACATTGATAATGAAAATAAACAGGTTGCATTTCGGTAAAGGCTGATATACCAAATCTGTCCGAATTCGAGACTAAAAGAGTGGATTTTTTAGCCTCTGCTGTCTTTCTATCAATCTGTTTTAATCCTCCTATTCCTACCATTTTGAGTCAATATAGTTATGAATAAGGGGAAAGCGTAATGGTTGAAACACTACATAAAAAAGTAATGATCCTATATCTATTACACCAGACTTATCTCTTCATATCCAGCAAGTGAATGTAATGAGTGCTTACAGTTCAGATGTCACTTCTACTACTCTTGTATCTTCCATTGATCAGTTATGTTAAGTTAAAAAGTGGCGATCATAAAGTGCATGTTGTTCTCTGGAGCTGTCCAGGTGCTGAAATGAAAAACTGCACCAAGAGTTATGGACTTCACATAATGCCATATTTCAAGAAGTATAATGTATTGATTGTCCCTCATCTTTGAAATGTTATAAGGAGGGCCGTGACATATAATACAAAAAAAAAAACAGTAGGACACTATGAACCCCTGTATAGTATTCAAAATGAATTCTTCCAAAGAAATCGGCAACGTTTGGCTTACATTTCACGCCATGAATGATGGAGCAAAGTAACATTGGACAATGGAAAGCAGGAAGAGCGTTCTACGTTTAAACCAATTATAAATGCGAGAGCAAAAGTGAGGTCTCCTCATGCCAATTACCTCAAACACCACGGTGCTTCTCCTGGAGGGTTACAGCACTTCGGAGAAGAAAGTAGGGGGAGAGAGAGAACAGGAAACACTAACATGATTACAACTATAGCTCGGTCTCAGGTAATCACAGGAGTTAAAAGGTCTCCTGCCGGCCCAGAGGCCAACGCACCGCTCTCTGCCTCTCACCTCTGCCGAGAAAACTCTGTCATTTGCAGATTGCAGGTGAGATCTGGTTCACGTCTCTACAGCCTCCTACCAGTGTGGCGGCCAAAAACACCGGTCAATTAGTGCCAATCACCGGCAATGGTTCCATAATTATTTAGTGATGTTTGACATGGGGAGACCTGTGTGCGTTTGTGTGTGTCTGTGTATTCATGGTTTACAGATCTGGGGTTTTTAACAGCCAATGCAAAAATGTTCTAAGTTGAAACTACAAAAGAGCTTCAATTCAGTGCCTCTAAATAATGTTTTAAAGACTGAACATTGTTAAATACAGTTATAGTTAAGTAAAAAGGTTCATGTTGTAAGGTATACATGACCTTTAGTATGTGTGTTTGCTGCACAAAGGAAGCAAATTCATCGATATCTTGGCTTTTTACGGATAACTACAACTTTGGTTTTATTTGGTCAAATGTATTTATAGTCAAGTACTGTAGCAGTGTTTCACCACACAAAGTACCAAACAGTATGAAGTAGTAACATTGGCTCCACCTTGACTAACTACAACATTGAAATGCTATTACATTAATAGGAAAATAATATATAATATGTGGGAACACAGAACGATTAGACAGGGTGTTAATAGCCCAAAAAAACCTCTGAGGAAGGATCAAAGCTCAGGTGAGCGCTCACTGAAACAATCAGGTTTCTTTCACTGCTTCATTTCAACTCAAAAGTGACCATAGTGACAGCTTTCAGTGTTTGTCTAGAGTGTGTGTGTGTGTGCGTGTGCGTGTGCGTGTGTGTGTGTGTGTGTGTGTGTGTGTGTGTGTGTGTGTGTGTGTG
>CALSBW010022601.1:4929-19213 GCA_943590975.1 Lindbergichthys nudifrons | reverse complement strand
CCTGCTTTAAACTCTTTAGTAACACGCTAAAGTCTTTAACACTTAAGACTATTTATTATAGCTGGGCAACGATTAAACGTTTGAATCATGATTAATCAAAGGATTTTCTGCGATTAATTGCATTGTTCTGCACACAATTCAATAATGAATTCAAAATGTGTTTTTTGCGCACTTTTATTTTAAACAAATACGGTTATTTTAACAGTAGTAGGCCTATTCCCTTTACAGAGTAGCATTCAAAATATTCAAAAATATTCCTTGTCAATCTCAACGCCTGGAACAGATTACAAATGTCCATGTAAGAGTTTGGTACCTTTCTCCATGTTTCTGTCCCCCCCCACTTTTGTTCTGTGTTGGTTCATGTGAGCACTGCAGCAGTCTAAGGCCCGCCCAAAATGCTCTCATTTTATTAACACTTTCAACTCTTTTTTTAAGCTGAAAAATAATTTCTTTGATTTAAAGTGAATACATTACATATAAGGAATTAATAAATGAATTATCATGCAATTATATTGACCAAAAAGTAATATACAAAATAAATGTAGAAAATATTTAATTCATAAAATAATAAATGTTTCCTTTTGCAGTTGTTCCACTATTCATCTCTCTTCTTTTTTAATGTTCCCCATTATAAATGTATTTTTTAATGATGAATTCATTGTTAAAGGTGGGGTAGGTAAGTTTGAGAAACCGGCTCGAGATATACTTTTTGTTATATTCCATGGAATGCTCTTAACATCCCGATAGCAATGAATATCTTAAGTGCTTTGACAAAAAATCCATAAAAAAAGTCATCTGTGGAAGCCGTAGTACTGTAAAAAGCATGTTAACATTTATTTATTTATGCATATTTTTGTATCTCTCAACTTTAAACGATATTTTTGGTTTACTGTCCTATAGTATACATTGGAATTATTTCAAACCTGTTGTTATTTATCCTAATAATTATAAAGGAGTGCCTTGGAAATATGTGTTTACATAATTTGTGGTCAAAACGTTTGAGACCCACTGAGATAACTTAGACTAAAGTGAACTATCTAAACACTCTGAGAGTCCTTTACCTCACTGAGCCTCTCAGTCTGACAGGAGAGCTCTCCTCCACCAAAATCGGCCCTGCCTAGTACATACAGTAACACAAATACTACAAATCCACATAACAAACAATCAAAAATGAAAAAGGGTCGCCACTTATTAATATTTAAAAAAAAAAAAGTAAAACCGCGGCGCGCATATTTCAGCAGCGGTGCTGCGCCGCCACTATTTGTATATAGGGGAAACACTGCATGTTCATTATTAACTTGATGTATAACTGTATAGTATCTTAATTATTTAAAATATAAGGTGACTAAAAATGGCAACCATATTTTCAGTTTTGGCAACCACTTTTAAAAGTTAGCGTTGAGCCCTGCCTTTAGTCACTTTACAGATCTGGATTAATGATGTGAAATATGATCAACTCTTAAATCAGACTTTAGTTACACCTGGAGTAAATTCACAAGCTACCCTGCAGTATACTACTTTTACTTAAGTACTTCTGAGCAGGGCCGGACTGGGACAATAATGGCGCATTTCCACTACAGCGCGGTTTAAGCGTTCCGAGCACGGCCCGTTTTTGGTTGCGTTTCCACTTGGCGTAGTACCGGCTAGCGGGTACTATTTCACAGTTTTTCTGTCACAATAAATAAAGCTTCGCCAGTTTATAATCGATGAAACATGATGGTATCAGAATAATCACTTGCATGTGATGTATAGGATGCTACACAGGTCACTGTAAAGATAAAGTGTCAGAGTAGAAATAAGCAAGCTTAGTTACATGAAATGTAATGAAAAATGTAAGATACAGGCTCTGTTTAATCGCCATGTAGGTTCTCTTTTATTGCACACTCAAGACAATATCAATAACAGCATCTGTCCCAGGTTTGTCGTATGCATGTAAATAGAAGTTAACATTTTCAATATCAAATAAAGTGTCAGTAGTATCAAAACATATATATATATATATGTATATATAATAACAATAGGTAGGCTCAGCAGCAGACACACCTTAGTGCAAAGTGAAGTGTCAGTATTAATAACAGTGGCATATATATAATCACAATAATACAAAATTAACTGTCCCAGGTGTAGGCAATTTGGGGTGAAGTGTCTTGCCCAGGGACACAACGACATGCTGACTGCAGTGGGGTTTGAACCTGTGCTCCCCTGATCCGAACACCAACGCACCAGATCACTGCATCACACGCCTCCCAACAAGTCATTGTACAGTTTATCAACAACAACAAGTTTTTCTTAATTTTTTTTATTGAAGGCCTGTTGGATTTAATCAGCTCGCTTAGCACTGCCAGAAGCCCAGCCTGAAAGGTATTTTGTTGCTCAACCTGGCGCGCCGACACCTCCACCTGGCGCGCCACCGAGTCAGCATGGCGCTGCATCACCATGAGCAGCTGGTCGTCCGATTCCTGGGCCTTGTGTGAATGCAGCAGCCGTTCGTCGTGCATCTCCTTGGCACGCAGGTCCTCATTCTCCTTGCTGACCATGGCACGGCGGTCCATCGCCATGATGGTGTCAAGGAAGCTGTCATCCTGTGCCCGCTTTCCTAAGGAGAAATAAGCAAGATACAAGATCAGTTTAATTGCCTAGTAGGGTGTCAACAGAGACAACATTGGACATGGTGCAGGCAGGGACAGTGTACAAAATGCAGGTGTAAAGTAGAAGATAAGATAGGATCAAATAATATCAAATAAAAAATAAATATCAAAGTGCCCTTATTTATTGTTTTGTGCTTAATGTATGCTTGAACTTTGTTTTATAGGGATTAGTGGACATCAGTTAGATGTGTAACCTTCTTTCAAGGCCAGAGTAGTTACAGTGTAAGTGGATTGACATCTAACATAACATGGCTGAGTACAATTATAACAATCAATAAAAAAAAAGGAAAAATAAATAGAATTTCAATTACATTTTTATTTAAATGTGCAAAATATTAGAACATCAGTCTTTGTGGCATGCAGGTAATCAACTGTTTAAGCTTTTACCATGAATATGTAGAATGAATGTTGCAAATGACTTGAAATTATAGCAACTACAATGTATTGTTAGAGGTAGTGTGACGACCCCTGCCTTGTTGTCTCCTGTGGTGTGCATGGCCCTTTAATGTTTCTCCTCTGCTTGTGACGCCCTGATTGAGGACACCTGGCGGCTGGCGGAGGATTAAGAGGCAGGAGCCAGAGTCTCGCTCTCTGTCTCTCCCCGCAGAGGACCGGACCTCGGAGAGCAGCCACGTCGCCTATTCTTTTTTGCCTTGTCTTTTTTTGTTTGTCTTCGGCCACATTAAGTTTTGTTAAATAAATACCTTTTTCTACATATTCTTGTCCTTCCCACGCTTTTTGTTATGGCTAAGAGCCAGGCCATGACAGATGGGGGCTCGTCCACTTCTTGTTATCTGTGATACAGCAACGGATAGGTAACATTTGTGTTGGGAGTTGGTGCGTGTGTATAAAGTTTGTTGGGAGCGCGTTTGCAGTGCGGCCGGTTTCTTTGTTTCGGCTTGTTGTGGGAAGGACATTTCAGATCGTTGTTTGGGGACTCATTTGATTACTTTGTGAGGCTTTGATTTGTTTGGTATTATATTTCGGGAGAGTGGTTGCTAGTTGTTCTTAGCCGTGGTCAGCTGTTCGTTTAGTTTTTTTTCCTTTCTCTCTTGTGTGGGTTTGTTGGTGCGTTGCATGTGGAGCAGTGCAGAGCGGGGCGGAGTTTTCCCTGGCAGGTTAAGCGGCGGTTCCCTTGGGATCGTTGAGCGGGGTGTGTAGTGTTGCGGAGAAAGTGGCTGAAGCTTCGGCTTGGGAGCATGGCCGTGGTCTCAGTAGTGTTGCTAGCTTGCTAGTCGCTTTGCTGGGCCAGCGGTCTCCAGTGTATAAATACCCACCACAAGTAACTGCATGAAGACTAGGGAGGAGATTAGTCAGTGGGATGGTGAGTTAGTGGGGAAACTCCAATCAAAAAATGTGTGTTGTTCCACTTTGGACGCATAATAAACGTGGTGATATCTGTCCGGTTTCAAAATCAAATCAAATCAAGTTTTATTTATATAGCACATTTAAAAACGATGTTTGGTCGAGCCAAAGTGCTGTACATGTAATAAAAACACTTTACTACAGTACAATAATAACAAAAGACAATCATTGCAACAGCAAATATAAAAACAAAACACACGGAAATGTCAGGAGTCGTGCTCCGCTCTGACTAGAAAGCCTGAGAGAAGAAGTGAGTCTTAAGTGTGGATTTAAAAACCCCTAGGGTCTGGGCCGACCTCACATGGAGGGGCAGAGTGTTCCAGAGCCTAGGGCCAGCTGCTGCGAAGGCTCGGTGCCCTCGGGTTTTGAGCCTGGTCTTGGGCACTACCAGCAGCAGCTGGTCAGCAGACCTTAAAGCTCTGGCTGGGGTGTAGCGCTGGAGGAGTTCAGCTATATAGGCCGGAGCCAGCCCATTTAGTGCTTTAAAAACAAATAAAAGGATTTTAAAATCAATTCTGAACCGAACTGGAAGCCAGTGCAGTGAGGCCAGAATTGGGGTGATGTGGTCACGCTTTTTGTGGCCAGTCAGCAAACGGGCAGCTGCGTTCTGGACTAGCTGCAGGCGTCTAATAGAGGCCTGGTCCATACCCACATACAGAGCGTTGCAATAGTCCAGTTTCGAGGTCACAAAGGCGTTAATAACCCTTTCCAGGTCTTTAACAGATAAATACGACTTGGTTTTGGCCAATAGTCTTATTTTAAAAAAGCAGGATTTGACTACGCTGCTTACCTGCTTGTCGAATTTAAAAGTGCTATTGAAGGTCACTCCAAGGTTCGTGACCGAGGGGAGGATGTTTTGTTGGAGGGAGCCCAGAATATCAACCTGGGAGGCTGGAGGTTGGGGTCCAAAAAAGATGACCTCAGTTTTGCTCTCGTTGAGGTTTAGAAAGTTATTGCTCAGCCAGGATTTGATCTCAGTTAAGCAGTCCATCAACTGCTGTAATGAGTGTGTGACACTTGCTTCGAGAGGGAGATATATCTGTACATCGTCGGCGTAGCAGTGGAAGGGAATATTATGTTTAGTGAGAATTGAGCCTAGGGGCAGTATGTACAGTAGGAAAAGGATGGGGCCCAGAATCGAGCCTTGGGGAACCCCACAGGTAAGAGGGGCTTTTGCAGAGGAGAAGGCACCTAGCTGCACAGCGAAGCTACGGTCTGTCAGGTAGGACCTGAACCAAGCAAGGGCAGAGCCTGTGATGCCAGCGGACTGTTCAAGGCGTGACAGCAGGATGCTATGGTCCACAGTGTCGAAGGCAGCTGTCAGGTCTAACAGCACCAGGACAGCTGTGCTACCTGAGTCGGCAGCTAGGAGCAGATCATTAAAAACTCTTAAAAGGGCTGTTTCAGTGCTGTGCATGGGTTTGAAGCCAGACTGAAACTTTTCATGGATTCCATGCGTGGTTAAAAAAGACTGCAGCTGGGCGTAGACTACTCTCTCCAGGGCTTTTGATAAAAAAGGTAGCTGGGAAATGGGCCTAAAATTCTCGAGAAAGGAGGGGTCGAGATTTTTCTTTTTAAGTAATGGCTTAACCACGGCATGTTTGAAGGCAGCAGGGACACATCCTGAGCTAAGGGAGGTGTTTACAATTAATAAAATACTTGCTCCAACGGAATCTAAAACGTCTCTGAGAAGGCGAGAGGGAATGCTATCTGAGGTGCAGTTTGTCGGCCGTAGGTGCTTGACCACATCCGAGAGAGAAGAGAGGGATACAGGCTCAAAGTGGTCGAGCACAGCAGGGCACAGAAAAGGAGCAGGATCTGGGGTAGCACTAGTGTGAGCTAGCCTAAGAGCAGATACCTTTTCAATAAAAAACGTAAGAAACTTATCACAGAGAGTAGTCGATGGCACAATAGAAGAAACATCACAGGGATTAATGATCGAGTTGAGGACATTAAAAAGAACCTGAGGTTTATGGCTGTTTTTGGCGATTAACAGAGAAATGTGCTCTGTTTTGGCTGCTTTGACTGCCGTCTGGTAGTCAGACAGGGAAGCACGAAGGATTTCAAGGGAGACATGGAGTTTATCCTTTTTCCATTTTCTCTCTGCACGCCTGCAAGCGCGTCTGAGAGCACGAGTACAGTCATTGAGCCACGGCTCTGAGAGCACTTTGGTGCGTCTAAGCGTAAAAGGAGCAACAGAATCCAGTGTTAGTGTGCATGTCGAGTCAAACATGGAGATAAGCTCATCAGCATTAAAAGCACAGTTCACATCTAATTTACAGATCGGAGAAGCATTAAAAACATCAGAGAACTGTGAGGCAGTCAAGGGGTTAATCGAACGCACACGACGCGCAGGGGCACGTGATTCGACTCCTGCGGAAGGGATGGAGGTTGTAAACAGAACCGGTAAATGGTCTGAGATACGCGTTGCTGCACATATTTCATCCACAGATACAGACAGTCCAAACGATAATACTAAGTCCAAAGTGTGTCCTTTTTCGTGTGTTGGGCCAGCCACGGACTGAACGAGACCAAAAGAATCAAGGAGATTTAAAAAGTCCCTAACCAGAGGTTTGGACTCGCAACACACATGGACATTGAAGTCTCCGGAGATCAAAACCCGATCATATTTCACCATGATCCCGGACAGAAAGTCAGAAAAGTCATTTATGAAATCCTTATTGCACTTTGGCGGACGATACACGACTGCGCAGAGTATAGGCGAGGCCGGGTTCAGTTCAAAAAGCTGCAACTCAAAGCTAGCATAGGTAGTTACAGGGTGAAGCAATCGGCATTGGAGGCTAGCTCTAAACACTGATGCTATGCCCCCACCATGGCCGGTGGCACGGGGGGAGCTGAAGAATGTACAGTCAGGAGGAAGAAGTTCAGAGAACGGTGTATACTCGCCAGCGTGGACCCAGGTCTCCGTCAGGAACATAAAATCCAGTTCACGGGAGGTGAAGAAGTCGTTTAGCAGGAACGTTTTGTTTGCTATCGACCTAGCATTTAGCAAAGCCATACAAAGTTTTCGCTCCGGGCTTGCCGACGGTGGAGTGCGTCTCAGCTGACGAAGATGTGCGTGTTGAACGCCGCGCGGGCCGGGAGCAGTCAGTCGGGCAGGAGGAGCTGCCAGCGGGCCCAGCAGAGTCCGCAGCTCCGGAAAAACAGGGCGAATCCACCGATTCCGCACATGGCGTGCAGCGGGAGGGCCATGACATCTGAGGCGTGGATAAGTCCCAGAAGAAGCCGTCAGGTATGCCTTAAGATGGACCAGTGCACCACCACGCTTTCCCCGTCGTCTAAAGCGCTTTCGGCGAGGCAGGATGCAGGGCAACCGGCGCAGGTAGGTGGGAATATCCAACAGTAGAGGGGGGGGGGACGATTTATGGTTGCCAGATGTAAGTTTGGGCAGCAGTATCAACTCCAGTGAGGGTCTGAGGTGGAGGAGAGCTTGGCGATCATAAACGAGCAGAGCAGAGACATTCTGACAAACATAAAACAAAAACAAGATAGCTAAGGGTAGAGAGCTGAGCGAGCGGCGAGCCGACACAGGCACCATCTTGAATCACCTCACGTCACAGGTAACGTTTGTTTTTGTGTTTTTTTTTCTTTTTTCTCTCTTCTCTCAGTTTAAAGGTCCGGTGTTGTGTTCCGGTGAGGGGTCGGCGTAAGTTAATATGGCTGACGTAGAGGCATTTATTGAAGCTCCATCTCAGGAGTTGCTTTGCACTTTTTCAAGAGAGCAGCTGCTCTTAATTGCTGAGCATTTCGCTGTGTCTATTGTCGGGGATAGAAGGGTGAAAGACAACATAAAAGACTCTATAGTGTCGACGTTAAGGGAGACGGGAGTTTTTGCTGCAAAGGAAGAGGGGGTTTTGTTAAAACCTCGTTTTCAGGCAAGTGCACTTTCTTTTGAGCAGCAGAGAGAAATGTTGTTGTTGCAGCAGGAACACGAAAAAATAAAGTGGGAACATGACCGAGTAAAGTATGAACGTGACCAGGAACATGACAAAATGAAGTATGAGTTGGGAATTGAAAAGGAAATCACAGTTGAGCGGATGCGACAAGAATCTGAGAAAGCCAAGATAGAGATGGAGGGACATCGTCTGTCTATTCTCAGAGATGGCGCGTTGTCCAGTGAGGGGCAGGGTGAACAGGTGCCCAGGTCTCCTCATCGCTTTGATGTTAATAACCTGCGCTTGCTGCCTCACTTTAATGAAGGTGATCCCGACACGTTTTTTTTGTTGTTTGAACGTGTAGCTAGGGCTAGAGATTGGCCTGATGCGGACTGCGCTCTGATGCTTCAGTGTGTTCTCACAGGAAGAGCGCAGTCTGCATATTCCTCATGTCTGGAAGATAGCTCTAGCTATAGTAAAATAAAATCAGCGGTGCTTAGAGCATCGTGCCAGAGGGCTATCGACAGCGTTTTAGGTCCTTTGAGCAAAAACAAGAGCAAACATATGTGGAGATGGCGAGGGATTTGTCTGTTCATTTTAAGCGTTGGTTAACTGCTCTTGACGTCACTACTTTTGACGATTTGTGTGAGCTCATGACTTTGGAACAGTTCAAAATATTCTTCCTGACAAGATTGCTACTTACATAACAGAACACAGGCTCACTTCTGCGGCTGAAGCTGCTGTGGCAGCTGATGAGTTTGTGTTGCTTCATTAGAGCAGGTTCGGAGGGCGCTCTGGGGCCCTAACTGTTTTTGAAGGAAGTAGAAAGGTGGATAATAATGATATTTGCCACTACTGTCGTGAAAAAGGCCATTGGAAGGCAGAATGTCCTGCGCTTAGAGCAAAATCTGAGGGAGGAAGATATTTTGTTGGGCCTGTTGCGTTGGCTGCTCCTGTGAAAAGCTGCTGTGTTGCCGATGTGCTTACATCCCACTTATGTGGATCTGAGGTTTTGGCATCTTATGCTCCATTTATACGAGACGGCTTGGTGTCATTGGTAGGTAGTAATGTCAGAGTTCCAATCAAAATCTTACGAGACACAGGGGCTTTTGACTCCTATATTGTTGACTCTGTTTTGCCTTTGTCTTATGAAAGTGACACTGGTGACACCGTTCTGAGTTGGGGAATGGGATTACAAGTTCTTCCTATTCCTGTTCATAGGATGTATATTGACTGTGATCTTGTTAAGGGTGAGGTGGCTGTTGGTGTACGTCCAGCTTTGCCAATCGAGGGGATACAGTTCATCCTGGGCAACGGTTTGGCAGGTAGCAGAGTCTGGACTGATGTTCCCCCTGCGTTTTTAGTCACTGGCGGTCCGATTGAGTCAGGGTCTGAGGAGAGCTCTACAGTGTTGGCAGACGTCACGTCCTCTTGTGTGACCACTCGTGCTATGGACAAAAATATGTTTGGAAACCAGAAGACCAAGCATTGTCCCACTAGTCAAAGTGGTGGTGGCGGTGGTGGCGTTGATGGTGGTCGTGGTGGCGGCAGCGTTGATGGTGGTCGTGGCGGTGGCAGCAGGGGTCGAGGAAGAGGCAAGGAAATGTCCTGCTATCGGTGTGGAGACCAAGGACACATGGCTCGTGACTGTGGGCATGCCAACGACCGGAAGTGCTATTCCTGCGGTGGTCTTGGTCACATCCAGAGACGGTGCAGTAGGGTGAAATGTTACAGGTGTCCCGACATGACTTTGCCAGGTCTGCTAACTTTGCTGAGCCACGGAAACTGCATTCAGTAGAAGCTTCTGAATGCGGCGCTTCGAGTCCTTCGAGTAAATCGCCAGAAGCGCCGACACATCCTCATCACTCCACCGCTCCGATTATTTATTTAGTGTTGCTATAATAACTGCTTTCACAAAAGTAATCTCTTCGGGTGCGCTGCCCGAAGCGAGCAAATACAATCGCCGCTTACAAAAAAAAATTCAAACGGGCGTGGTTTGCATTCCGCACAGCCAATCAGACGTATTAACTATTTTCTCCCACGACAGTCCCTGCTCTCTAGCAGGGACTGAAAAGCGGGTCAGATGAACTAATTTGAACTACTTTAGTTCCTGGGGCTTTTTGGTGTGAACCCAAATATATCGTAGTTCTGATGAACTATTGTGGGAAAAGTACTCCGGTGTGAACGTGCCTATAGTTACTGCCCCAGCTACTAAACTGTAATGGAAACGCAGCATAAAGTGAGCCAGTCCTAACAAGGCCTAACAAGGACTAACTATACCGTACTAAGCCGAGCGAGGCCCTGCTATGGAAATGCGCCATAAGTCAGGCCGGGAATTATGCACCCAGCCAGGCCAGTACCAGTTTTTCTTTGTGCCATTTTGCTGGATTTATTTGTGATTATTTACAGCGTTGCTGCCCATAGTGATAGCCCTATAGTTTAAATCTACTACCCAATAATAAACATATGGACAGGGGTTACTATTTAAAAAAATGTGCAAATGTATTTGGCAACCTGTCCATGTGAACATATTTTGGGGGTGGGTCTCAAATCCTCTAGGTGGGTCTCGGTAAGATTTATTTTTCAATTTTGGAGTTAAATGCATCAATCTGGTGCATTTTGAGGAGAAAATAAAGAGACTAGATCTGTGGAAACATCAATATGAAACAGAACTCTATACATTTAAATAATCATAAAATCATAAGAACATGGCCATAACCAATAACATACCATATCCAATATAAACATTTTTTTGAAAGTTGTTTATTTATTTATTTTTGGTTCATTTATAGTTTTGAGTGTGTCTGGGCTCCTGAATCAGCTTCTCCTGTCTCCCTCCTCTCCCCCCTGCCCCTCTTTGAGGCAGCAGCAAAGACTAGTTTTAGCTCTCAACACGTTTTTAAAGTGTATCTTACCTTTTTTTCACCTATTTAACATTTTTTCTTTTTATTCATGCATATTTTAATAATCACTCACCCCTCAAATTGAAATGTGTGTTTACATAAATGGTGACCAAACCGTTTGAGACACACAGAGATAACTTAGACTAAATTAACTATCTAAACACTCAGAGTCCTTAACCTGTTAAGCCCTGAGCCTGTTTTTCAGGTCTCAGACTCGAAAATGACATTCCCAGAACAAATGACCATATCTTCCCTTCTAAAAGGGTTAAATTAATAATATTTTTTCTCAAAGTAATGATAAACCTGTGAGTTGGATGTAGACAAGTCAGAATACATTTTTTATTTTAAAGAAAATTCAGATTTTACATAGTAAAAAACTGTAAATTATAGTGTCCGTCCAAAAGTTCTTTTTTACTTGTAGTGAAAACTACCATTGGATGATGATAAGGTAGACTAAAAGCTTTAGAAATCCAAAGTACAACATATAATAAGTACCCTGTATCAAGATTGATGCAAAAGAAGTGACATTTGACCTTTTTAGAGAGGTTTACCCAAAAGAACTCCATCTCTGAAGTGATTTGGGTGGAAATGTTTTTTTTCCCATATCTCTGGCCCCCCTTTGTCGATTTTGATGGTTGACACCTCTTTCTGACCGTTAGAGCCAATAGAATCGAAGGGGGAGTCCCCCACACACATTCATTGTAAAACAAAAAGGTGGGGGCTTTGCGCATGTAATTTTGCATTAGAGTGAAGCTATCTCTCGCTCTGACATCTAGAAACGGAAAAGCAGTCTCAATGACCACTTTGGAGAGACTACAGAGCCAAGGTAAGCATGTTAGCATTTTATGTACTTAGCGCCACATGTTTTGATGTCTGTTTTTGTTTATAACGTCGCGATAATTCAGTGATAATGAGGGTACCCTTCGATTCTGTGTCACCTCACGATGTCATGGATGTGGAGAAAATATAAATAATAAGGTTTTGTGAGTGATTTTCGGTGCAGTAATCTGTTAGCATTTTTCGCTCGTTGCTAATTCAGAGGCTCAGTGTTAGCATTGTGGGTTTTCTTTAAAAAAAAAAAAAAAAAGATCAGTTAGATGAGTTTCTTCCCGTTACATGGATATAAAACATTCATAGTTTATTAAATTATATGCCCTCAGACACTGTTTCCTTCAAGATATTGCGGCAGTGCCCCGGTCGTGGCTATCAGCAGCTGTTCCATTTAAAGCTACGGTCACAGAATCAGCCTTTTTGCAACAGGGCTGGAATAGAGGGGTATGAGGCATGGCTACAATAGGCACGTTTACACCGCAGCACTTTTCCCGTTTAGTTCCGTTGGCACCCCTTATGTCGCGTGCACACCAAAAAGAGTACTGAGTGCCGGGAACTTTTTCCCCCATTTTTAGCGCTTGCTTAGAGGTGGTACTATCCTGGGGAGAAAAAAGTACCAATTTCTGATTGGCTGGGCGAATTGCAAACCACGCCCCGTGAAACTCTGAACACTTTTTTGAAGCGGCCATTGTATTTTCTGGCAGTAGCATTATTAGCATTAGCATTAGCCCTGCGCACCAACGGAGAGAGAATAACTTATGGCAACACAAAAAAAAACAAGGGAGCGGTGGAGTGATGAAGAGGTGTCGGCGTTCTGACGATTTACTCGGAAGGCTTCAGTAGAAGCTGCTAGGAGTCCCAGCAGCTTCTACTGAAGACTGCCCCCAACTCCGGGGACTTCCGGCCGGGGACTTCGGGTGGCAGTATATGCCGTGCAGTTATTTGCGGCCTGCCAGTAAACCCAAAGCAGAAGAAGAAGAAGTGACGTCAGCGGCTCATTTGCGTAATCTTCCCTCAGGGTAAAGTACTCCGGTGTGAACGCGATTGGTACTTAATGTCCTGGCGTTATAAATGCCGGAGCACTAAGTGCCGGCACTAAGTACGGCAAAGTACTTGGTGTGAACGCGGCTAATGGGTGATCTGTTTGGTATTTTAAGCAAAAAACTTCAGTCATGTTTTGTATAGGTATGGCCCTACAATATATGTTTAGTATTACCATTCTATAGGCGTAGTGTAGCTGTGAACGATCCCAAATACAATTCATTAGCCGCGTTCACACCGGAGTACTTTTCACCGTACTTTTCACGTTTAGTTCCGTTAGTACCCCTTATGTCGCGTTCACACCAAAAAGAGCACTTCATCTCGGGAACTTTTACCCCCATTTTTAGTGCCTGCTGAGAGATGGTACTTTCCTGGGGGGAAAAAGTGCCCCAGTTCTGATTGGCTGGGCGAATTGCAAACCGCGCCCCGTAAAACTCTGAAATGTTTTGTCGAGCCATTTTTATTTGCTCGCTACATTAACCCAGCGCACCAACGGAGAGTAGTTTGTTGTGAAAGCAGTTATGGCAAGCATAAATAAATCATCGGAGCAGTGGAGTGATGAGGTGTCGGCGCTTCTGGAAATCTCCGCTGAGGACGCGACCCAGGGAATGCTACTGAAGGCAGTACCCAACTCCAAAATGTTCGAGCGTTGTTCGAAAAAGTTACTCGACCTGGGAATCGTGCACAGCGCCACTGCATGCCGGCTAAAAATAAAGAAACTCAGGCAGGACTACAAAAACATTAAAGACTATAACAACAGTGGTAACGACCGGAAGACAAGTAAATGGTACGAGCGCTAGGATGCTCTGCTAGGCCACAGACCTTCATTTTCCGGCATAGCATCGACCTTCGATTCGGGCACGATGGTGTGGGAGGCCGCTCAAACTGCGGATTCAGTGGCCGACGACCACGACGAAGGTAAAATCAATAATGGTCTCAGATGTACTTTTATTTGCTCAGTAGATCGAGCTAGCTATGCTAGGCTGAACTGGCTAACACCGGCCCCGAGCTGGCTAGCTAGATATTCTCGGCCGCTATGAAAACGTTTTGACTTGTGAATAACTGTGCAGTGTTTCTTTAATTTGCGTCACTAACTCATGTTACTAATCGTGTGTTTCAGGCGAGGCTGGACAACTCTCAGGATTGGAAACAAGCAAGCTTTCCCCTCCAGATCACAGCGCTTGCTCGTCCCCCTTTCCAGCAACCAAACGGAAAGGTACACACACTGTAACTTGGTCTTGAAAGAACGTTACGCATCGAACTGATGTTCACAATCACATTTATTTCCTTCTTGGTACAATTATGAAACAGCGCGAAAACGTATTCGCCTAGACCGGCGTTTACAAATGTTCGCGCCGTTTTTACTCTCTCACAAACATTGTAAACATCCGGGCTAGAGGTCACATGACTTCCGGTAAGAAAACTTGCCTCAACAACATTAAACAAAGTTCAAACATACATGAAGCACTCTTCAAAAATACAAAACATTAAATAACGGCACTTTGAGCGGCAGCTACACACACAAACACACACACTCAGTGTGTGTGTGTGTGTGTATATGTATATATATATATATATATATATATATATATATATATAT
>CALSBW010022598.1:2744-18349 GCA_943590975.1 Lindbergichthys nudifrons | reverse complement strand
CCGTTTTCGTTCCCGTGGAGCCTAGGCCTCAGATACATAGTCGCAGGTAAAAACTCAAAGCCCCCCCCCTCTGTGTTCATAGGTGCAGCAGGGTGGGAGGGGGGTGTGTGAGGGGGGTGTTTGAGGGTTTAGGGCTCTGACGTAGGTGCAGCAGGGTGGGAGGGACAGCATGGATGGAGGAAGAAAAAAAAGGGGGAGAAGGGAAATGATTTGTTTTAAATAAACTAGCAAAGATTACCCATTTAACCCCATATTAACACAAACAAGGTCAAAGTATTATTACCTACCTATACAACTTCAAAAGACATACTTAAATGTCATATAACCTTATATTACCACAAAAGAGTCAATAAGTAATATTAACCCACTATTAAAGAACATTAACTTATAGAGGGCATTACAACCACAACAGGTGACCGAAACAAGTCATACTATCGTCATTGACTATAATGGCTTACTAGGGTGACACTACAACAGGTGTCACATCAAAGGGGCAATAGTCTTATCACCCCCTATTGAGCAACGTCCTTTATGAGGAGGGCAATACAACAATAAACAGCTAAACAAGTCATACTTTCATCATTGCCTATAATGGTTTAATCGTTGACTATAATAACCTACTAAGGACACTATAACAGGTTTCACATCAAAGGGATTTGGAGGTGGGACTAAGGTTTATGAGGGTCATAAATCACTCTCTTACAGGTACTTAATCTCATTTTGACCAAAACAGTGGTCTTTGAACTACTGTCAATGTTTGTAGTTGACAAGTGTTCTCAGATAGCCCGTATCTATGCAGAGGTTAACTGGTAAAAGCTACAGTTTGTGTGTCTTATTTTGATGGAAATCTTATTGAGAGATTGTTTGGCAATGTGTGTTTAAGGAAAAGCACAATACACTTTAGATAAGAATAGGACATAATCACTGTGAAGTCAGTGGATTGCAGAATAAGCCTTGAGTTTGGCATTTGGACTATTGACATGTAGTTTTTTTGGAAGCAGATATGACACGAGAGGCTGAAGCTAAGTATAACCCAACACTGCAACAAGACATTTTACAATACACCTTAATTAACTCAATAAAACACTGTAAAAGGGATATGCTTAAGCTTAATCAACCATATTTAACTGGCCATTGTCCTCTCAGCCTGAAATATCAATCACTTCAATAAATGGTAAAACAAAAAAGAAAAGGTTCTGGCTCAATTTCGGTTTAATTAGCTTGTTAGCTTCTTGCAGCTGTGCATGTTGCTAGCGGGTTGCTAGGCCACCTCACGAGCTGCGACAGGTGATGTAAACAAGAACACCTCCATAGACCAGACCGTCTCAGTTTATAGACTGCTCGGTTCAGGGTCCAGCCTACGACTGCGGTGCTGTTTCTCTATAAATCCATGCTGAATTGGACCTTCTGTTTCATTCTTCTTCTTTAATGGCGACTTCCAAACAGAGTAGACGAGAATTATCGCCACCTACTGTATCACTGCAGCATTGTTCTTTGTTACTTCCGTTTCATTACAATGACTTACTTTACAGCAAGAATCCCCCTCACACACATAGATGAAACACATGCACATTCCCTACTGAGAATCTTTCAGTAAAATGTTTTGCGGAGTGTGTGTGTGAGGTTAATTTTCAGTAGTGTGTGTGTGTGAGGTGTTCAGTAGTGAATGTAAGAAGATTTCAATAGTGTGTGTGTGAGGTTCGTTTTCAGTTGCGTGTGTGTGAAGTTATTTTTCAGTAGTATGTGTGTGAGGTTTAATTCTCAGTTGTGTGTGTGTGAGGTGTTCAGTTGTGAATGTGAGAGTATTTCAGTAGTGTGTGTGCAAGGCCAGATGTTTTCAGTAGTGTGTGCGTGAGGTTAGTTTGAATTTTGGCCTACACGGCCCCTCATAGTTATCTCAAAAACATTGATAAGAGTGAAGGGGTAAACTGGGACTTGTAAATAAATTAACCCCCCTCCTTACCATTCTCTGTCATGTTCAGGTCTGCACGAAATCAAATCAAATCAAATCAAATCAGGTTTTATTTATAGAGCACATTTAAAAACGATGTTTGGTCGAGCCAAAGTGCTGTACATGTAATAAAAACACTTTACTACAGTACAATAACAACAAAAGACAATCATTTGCAACAGCAAATATAAAAACAAAACACAAGGAAATGTCAGGAGTCGTACTCCGCTCTAACTAGAAGGCCTGAGAGAAGAAGTGAGTCTTCAGTGAGGATTTAAAAACCCCTAGGGTCTGGGCCGACCTCACATGGAGGGGCAGAGTGTTCCAGCTGCTGCGAAGGCTCGGTGCCCTCGGGTTTTAAGCCTGGTCTTGGGCACTACCAGCAGCAGCTGGTCAGCAGACCTTAAAGCTCTGGCTGGTGTGTAGCGCTGGAGGAGTTCAGCTATATAGGCCGGAGCCAGCCCATTTAGGGCTTTAAAAACAAATAAAAGGATTTTAAAATCAATTCTGAACCGAACTGGAAGCCAGTGTAGTGAGGCCAGAATTGGGGTGATGTGGTCACGCTTTTTGTGGCCAGTCAGCAAACGTGCAGCTGCATTCTGGACTAGCTGCAGGCGTTTAATTGAGGCCTGGTCCATACCCACATACAGAGCGTTGCAATAGTCCAGTCTCGAGGTTACAAAGGCGTTAATAACCCTTTCCAGGTCTTTAAAAGATAAATACGACTTGGTTTTGGCCAATAGTCTTATTTTAAAAAAGCAGGATTTGACTACGGTGCTGACCTGCTTGTCGAATTTAAAAGTGCTAGTGAAGGTCACTCCAAGGTTCATGACCGAGGGGAGGATGTTTTGTTGGAGAGAGCCCAGAATATCAACCGGAGAGGCTGGAGGTTGCGGTCCAAAAATGATGACCTCAGTCTTGCTCTCGTTGAGGTTGAGAAAGTTTTTGCTCAGCCAGGATTTTATCTCTGTTAAGCAGTCCATCAACTGCTGTAGTGAGTGTTTGACATTTGCTTTGAGAGGGAGATATATCTGTACATCGTCGGCGTAGCAGTGGAAGGGAATATTATGTTTTGTGAGAATTGAACCTAGGGGCAGTATGTACAGTAGAAAAAGGATGGGGCCCAGAATCGAGCCTTGGGGAACCCCACAGGTAAGAGGGGCTTTGGCAGAGGAGAAGGCACCTAGCTGTACCGAGAAGCTACGGTCTGTCAGGTAGGACCTGAACCATGCAAGGGCAGAGCCTGTGATGCCAGCGGACTGTTCAAGCCGTGACAGCAGGATGCTATGGTCCACAGTGTCAAAGGCAGCTGTCAGGTCTAACAGCACCAAGACAGCTGGGCTACCTGAGTCGGCGGCTAGGAGCAGATCATTAAAAACTCTTAAAAGGGCTGTTTCAGTGCTGTGCATGGGTTTGAAGCCAGACTGAAACTTTTCATGGATTCCATGGATGGTTAAAAAAGACTGCAGCTGGGCGTAGACTACTCGCTCCAGGGCTTTTGATAAAAAAGGTAGCTGGGAGATGGGCCTAAAATTTACGAGAATGGAAGGGTCGAGATTTTTCTTTTTAAGTAGTGGCTTAACCACGGCATGTTTGAAGGCAGCTGGGACACATCCTGAGCTAAGAGAGGTGTTTAAAAGTAATAAAATACTTGCTCCAACTGAATCAAAAACATCTCTGAGAAGGCGAGAGGGAATGCTGTCTGAGGTGCAGTTTGTCGGCCGCAGGTGCTTGACTACATCCGAGAGAGAAGAGAGGGATACAGGCTCAAAGTGGTCGAGGACAGCAGGGCACATACAAGGAGCAGGATCTGGGGTAGCACTAGTGTGGGCTAGCCTAAGAGCAGATACTTTTTCAATAAAAAATGTAAGAAACTTATCACAGAGAGTAGTAGATGGCACAATAGAAGAAACATCATAGGGATTAATGATCGAGTTGAGGACATTAAAAAGAACCTGAGGTTTATGGCTGTTTTTGGAGATTAACAGAGAAATGTGCTCTGTTTTGGCTGCTTTGACTGCCGTCTGGTAGTCAGAAAGGCAAGCACGAAAGATTTCTAGGGAGACATGGAGTTTATCCTTTTTCCATTTTCTCTCTGCACGCCTGCAAGCGCGTCTGAGAGCACGAGTACAGTCATTGAGCCACGGCTCTGATAGAACTTTGGTGCGTCTAAGCGTAAAAGGAGCAACAGAATCCAGTATTAGTGTGCATGTCGAGTCAAACATGGAGATAAGCTCATCAGCATTAAAAGCACAGTTCACATCTAATTTACAGATCGGAGAAGCATTAAAAACATCAGAGAACTGTGAGGCAGTCAAGGGGTTAATCGAACGCACACGACGCGCCGGGGCACGTGATTCGACTCCTGCGGAAGGGATCGAGGTTGTAAACAGAACCGGTAAATGGTCTGAGATACGCGTTGCTGCACATATTTCATCCACAGATACAGACAGTCCAAACGATAATACTAAGTCCAAAGTGTGTCCTTTTTCGTGTGTTGGGCCAGCCACGGACTGAACGAGACCAAAAGAATCAAGGAGATTTAAAAAGTCCCTAACCAGAGGTTTGGACTCGCAACACACATGGACATTGAAGTCTCCGGAGATCAAAACACGATCATATTTCACCATGATCCCGGACAGAAAGTCAGAAAAGTCATTTATGAAATCCTTATTGCACTTTGGCGGACGATACACGGCTGCACAGAGTATAGGCGAGGCCGGGTTCAGTTCAAAAAGCTGCAACTCAAAGCTAGCATAGCTAGTTACAGGGTGAAGCAATCGGCATTGGATGCTAGCTCTAAACACTGATGCTATGCCCCCACCATGGCCGGTGGCACGGGGGGAGCTGAAGAATGTACAGTCAGGAGGAAGAAGTTCAGAGAACGGTGTATACTCGCCAGCGTGGACCCAGGTCTCCGTCAGGAACATAAAATCCAGTTCACGGGAGGTGAAGAAGTCGTTTAGCAGGAACGTTTTGTTTGCTATCGACCTAGCATTTAGCAAAGCCATACAAAGTTTTCGCTCCGGGCTTGCCGACGGTG
This sequence comes from Lindbergichthys nudifrons, assembly GCA_943590975.1. Taxonomy (NCBI): domain Eukaryota; kingdom Metazoa; phylum Chordata; class Actinopteri; order Perciformes; family Nototheniidae; genus Lindbergichthys; species Lindbergichthys nudifrons. The sequence continues at coordinate 13,355 of CALSBW010022598.1, read as the reverse complement.
TAGTGCATCTCAGCTGACGAAGATGTACGTGTTGAACGCCGCGCGGGCCGGGAGCAGTCAGTCGGGCAGGAGGAGCTGCCAGTGGGCACAGCAGAGTCCGCAGCTCCGGAAAAACAGGGCGAATCCACCGATCCCTCACATGGCGTGCAGCGGGAGGGCCATGACATCCGAGGCGTGGATAAGTCCCAGAAGAAGCCGTCAGGTATGCCTTAAGATGGACCAGTGCACCACCACGCTTTCCCCGTCGTCTGAAGCGCTTTCGGCGAGGCAGGATGCAGGGCAACCGGCGCAGGTAGGTGGGTATATCCAACAGTAGAGGGGGGGGGACGATTTATGGTTGCCAGATGTAGGTTTGGGCAGCAGTATCAACTCCAGTGAGGGTCTGAGGTGGAGGAGAGCTTGGCGATCATAAACGAGCAGAGCAGAGACATTCTGACAAACATAAAACAAAAACAGGATAGCTAAAGGTAGAGAGCTGAGCGAGCGGCGAGCCGACACAGACGCCATCTTGAAATAGATTCTTCCTCTGTCTGTCTGCTGGAGTCTTTAAGGGGAACCTTCACTTTACACTTCATTGCTACAGAATATAATCTTATCAGTTTTATTGAGAGAAAATACTTCCTCTAGCCCCTATAGCTGCCTGCTTTAGATGCTATTTTAAAGTAATATATTTTCTAAGCTAAACTTAAAACAAGCACTAGTCTTGTGTGTGAGAAACCCTGAGGTCTAATAGTGGAGACCCTGTTATCTCAAAAACTGTTGTTAAGAGTATAAGGTGAGTTGTTCAATTTAAGTAAAGGGCTTTCGCTAGTACGGGGATGTTTACTCCCTCTCTGTCAATTATTCTTATCCTTACTGCGAGAAAGGAACTAGATTATCTGAAGAGATGACTAATTTTTTTAAAACAACACTGTGGACACCTTTCAGGCCCCGGCTCCACGGGAACGCATACGGCAAAACGCATCGGAGTAACGCAAACGCAACCGCAAAAAAGCTTCCGCCCACACGCAATATACACCGGATTGTGTCAAGCTCCACGAGACGGCTCCGTTTACATCCAACCGCTGGAAAAGCTGCAGTACATATGCCGAGCCTGTACGTGGAGCTGTAACTTCCTCCACAAAAGCAGCAACTTCCTCCACAAAAGCAGCGAAGAAGTATGGTTGTCATGGCTGCACTTCTGTTTATTCTCCGCGGTGGGGGCCGAGGGATCCGGGCAGAGTTTTTCTCCGGTCAACGTGTGTTAAAGTTTAAATCTTCCGGACAAAATTATAAAAGTGCCGGTCAAAGGTCTTCTTTGTTATTTATTGAGCTTTAAAACAAATGAATAACGACGATATAATGATATATAATAATAAAATACACGCTGTGATGCAGCGAGAGGAGCTGCGTGTCTCCGTCCTGTCAGATTAGACTTCACTCGCGTTTATGTCCATATCGAGATAAAGATAAATAATCTGAATTCAGTGTGCAGTGTACTTTTGTGGGGGTGAGCAGCAGAGGCGGGGAGAGGCGGGGCTATTGAGTCGTCATTATCACAAACGGATGACCGTATAGGCGACCACACGGCCCCGTTGGACCCCCCAGAGCGCTCCGTTCCCAGATCTATCCACCTTTGGACCCGTTGTCGTTTGCGGGGTCTGTTTCTACGTTTCCGTTACGGCGTCGTCTAGCTTAAAGGGCTATACGCATGATAAATATGCGGATTCAACCCGTTTTCGTTCCCGTGGAGCCTAGGCCTCAGATACATAGTCGCAGGTAAAAACTCAAAGCCCCCCCCTCTGTGTTCATAGGTGCAGCAGGGTGGGAGGGGGGTGTGTGAGGGGGGTGTTTGAGGGTTTAGGGCTCTGACGTAGGTGCAGCAGGGTGGGAGGGACAGCATGGATGGAGGAAGAAAAAAAAGGGGGAGAAGGGAAATGATTTGTTTTAAATAAACTAGCAAAGATTACCCATTTAACCCCATATTAACACAAACAAGGTCAAAGTATTATTACCTACCTATACAACTTCAAAAGACATACTTAAATGTCATATAACCTTATATTACCACAAAAGAGTCAATAAGTAATATTAACCCACTATTAAAGAACATTAACTTATAGAGGGCATTACAACCACAACAGGTGACCGAAACAAGTCATACTATCGTCATTGACTATAATGGCTTACTAGGGTGACACTACAACAGGTGTCACATCAAAGGGGCAATAGTCTTATCACCCCCTATTGAGCAACGTCCTTTATGAGGAGGGCAATACAACAATAAACAGCTAAACAAGTCATACTTTCATCATTGACTATAATGGTTTAATCGTTGACTATAATAACCTACTAAGGACACTATAACAGGTTTCACATCAAAGGGATTTGGAGGTGGGACTAAGGTTTATGAGGGTCATAAATCACTCTCTTACAGGTACTTAATCTAATTTTGACCAAAACAGTGGTCTTTGAACTACTGTCAATGTTTGTAGTTGACAAGTGTTCTCAGATTGCCCGTATCTATGCAGAGGTTAACTGGTAAAAGCTACAGTTTGTGTGTCTTATTTTGATGGAAATCTTATTGAGAGATTGTTTGGCAATGTGTGTTTAAGGAAAAGCACAATATACTTTAGATAAGAATTGGACATAATCACTGTGAGGTCAGTGGATTGCAGAATAAGCCTTGAGTTTGGCATTTGGACTATTGACATGTAGTTTTTTTGGAAGCAGATATGACACGAGAGGCTGAAGCTAAGTATAACTCAACACTGAAACAAGACATTTTACAATACACCTTAATTAACTCAATAAAACACTGTAAAAGGGATATGCTTAAGCTTAATCAACCATATTTAACTGGCCATTGTCCTCTCAGCCTGAAATATCAATCACTTCAATAAATGGTAAAACAAAAAAGAAAAGGTTCTGGCTCAATTTCGGTTTAATTAGCTTGTTAGCTTATTGCAGCTGTGCATTATTATTATTATTATTACATGTTACTTGTACTTTTATCCAAAGCGCATGTTGCTAGGGGGTTGCTAGGCCACCTCACTATTTTACAATACACCTTAATTAACTAAATAAAACACTGTAAAAGGGATTAAGGTTTAAGGAAAGGAAGCCATGCACGTCCTTTATTGTCTATGTACTGTAAATGGGACCATAGATTACTAAAGGAATGTTTCTGTTTATTGACATTAGCTGTTCTTGTTTGATTGTGGTTTATATTTGTGTTTTGTTGGAAATGTCACCCCTGAATTGAAATCCAGTACTCATAAAACAGTACATCTACACTGGGAGTAGATAGACAATAATAAACACATTGTTGCATCACAAAATGTAAAACATTTGTATTGATTGAGCCTTGACATCTCACATCTCGCATGTTATTTTCTTCTCCTTGTGTCTCACTCTCAGCCTCTCTCTTCGACACGTCCCACCGCCGCCTCCTGTCTCCTTCAATTTCAATCTCCCTCTGATTTCCCCTCTCCTGTAGTTCTGTGATGGGAGATCACAGCCTCGGAGAATGTGGAGAGAATATCGTTGATCCAGGGCATCAGAGAGCAGACTTTGGTGTAAACGCCCGGGTAGTTGGGTTGAACGCAGCCATGGCCCCAAGACACGACACCCTGCAGCTCTCCGTTATACACCAGAGGACCACCAGAGTCACCCTGAGCAGGAGAGAGACATCACTTTATTCACTCCACCTCATTCAATATAACCTCATTCTATGTGCCTTGTAATTGTTTGAAAATACCTGACAAGCATCCTTGCCTCCCTCCAGGTATCCAGCGCACACCATGCGGTCAGTGATCAGGCCGGGGTAGGAGCCATCGCAGTCCTTGTGAGAAAGGATGGGGACTTCCACACACTGGAGGTAAAATGGGTTGAACACTGCAGATAAGAGCGAGACAAAATGATTAGGAGGGACACAAAAAACACCCCAATTCAGCCTTATATCATGTGTTCAAATGCACCGATGTATTAGTGACTCCAGACTATCAGAAACATGCATTATTGATTGTACTGTATATAGCATCACTCTTTTCCAGCTTCATTTATCAAATTACATGTTTTCTGTAAATATGTTTACCTTAAATGGCCAACGTCACCATCTATTAGTTTTAAATAATCTGCCATCAGTGCTATCATACTACAGTAACCATAACTAGCTAGGACACGTTTGGCTTTGGATTTTGAATACTGTCATTTCATGCAGTATGTAGCCATCAAGTGCATTGCCAACATTATACTGGCTTCACTCGCTTTTTAGGATGGTTCCTAACTGAGGGAAAGGATCCAGCAGCCATTATAAAAGCTTGGCGAATCCTTTTGAATGGTAGGGAAATGTGCTTTAATGTTTCCTCTCATCATAGGGTGAGCTACAATATTCTGTTAGTCCTCAAGCAAACTGTATACATCACGTTTGCTCTCAAATACATTCTTATGAGACAGTCTTAAGCATTAGATGATTGCTTACTGTTATCTTTTTTCCTCTTGGTACATGTTTTATTTCATAAAGGTTTTATAGGTTTTTGCGCCAGTAGTGGTCTGTTGCATCCGAGGTATACGAATTAACAGCAGTTAAGAAACTACTGTTATCAATACTCAATGGTTTATTAAAGGCTTTGGTTATATTATGATTTAAACCTATGGAAGGCCATGGGTGCTATATTTTATATTAAGTTGTTTTTCTTCATTTTTTATTTCATAAAGGTTTTATAATCTTTAGCGGCAGTAGCTAAGCATGATGGTCTGCTGCAAGTGAGGTAGTCCACTTTAACTTAAACTTGGGGGTTCCAATGGGGGTCCCACCAATACCTGTCCCGCCGGCTCCGGTTCCTGTCCCGCCGGGGGTCCCACCAGGTCAACCTGGTCTCACCAGAATGCGTGACTCCACCACGACTCGTTAACACCGCAGTGCGTGGTGGAGTCACGCACTCTGCTACATTTACGTGTCGGCACCATGCAACCCCAATGTAAAGTGAATGAGGCTCCTTTGTCGTGGTGCACACACACATTTCTACAACGTCCCGCAGTGAGCTTTTATTCTATAAAACGTTTTTAAAATCTACTTTATAGCTTGTAGTAACTCACGGGAGGCTTCTTTTATTTTATTTGTATTCATAATCATTTTTATTTTACACCCGGAAGTAAGTATTCTCCTTACTGTCGATTGATTTTACAGTGATATCTGCACTACTCATCCACTCAAAAACACCAGATTATCCTTGTTAATTACACAACATTGATTGGTTTAAATTGTGTACAATGCTTTTGTATTTTCCCCTTTCGATTCGGAGAAACAAATATATTTTCGGAGTTTTTGGATGGCAGAAGACACTACTCTACCCAGAATCCTCAGCTATGGGACTACACCATGTGCTTAGCTTGACAAACCCTGTGATCAGTCCTCAAGCTCTGTGATTGGATGTTGGAGTGGCAGTGCGCGAAGTTTACACGGAGCGTGAAAAAGCACTTTGAAATGGAATGAAACCCATCGACGGCACACTATCCAAAACAGGAATCAAGCGTGTCCTTTTATAATCCTGAGGGCTTTCTTTAAGGTTAACCTGGTATTTTTACTCCACTACATTTATTTTAGTTACTTCACAGATTTGGATTAATGATGTGAAATATAAATAACCCTTAAATCAGACTTTAGTTACACCTGAGTACAATTCAGTGAAGGTGATTGTCAAGTGCCAACAATCAGGCGAGATATTTGGTAGTGGGTGCTTGAGAAGACTAAATATTTATCTGCAGATCCCTATAAAGTATATTCATTACTCGTTATTCTCTACTAATAGTTAATTAAAAACTGTATGTTAAAAAATGGCTATTTTGCACATCCCTTTCAAGATTTCAAGATTTTCTAAAGTTTATTGACATATCATATACACAACTACGGTGTAGTTATGCAATGAATGAAAAACTTGGGTCACAGGTTCCTCAACAGTGCATTACAAGACATCTATCGATATCTGTGTACCTCCACCATTAAACATATTCTGCACATTTCTTATACTATCTACATACATCTTATAAGAGTATAATTAATATGTATAATATCAGTTAAAATAAGAGCTTCAACATAGTTAATATTGCAGGAAAGTTGATTGTCAAGTTCCAAAACCAACCATGCAATATATTAGACGTTAAGTACTTTGTCAGGCTTAATATCTGTAGATACCCCCAAAGCTTTTTTCTTATTTAAAAGAAGACCTTAACCTAACGTATTCTTTAATGTTTAAATAAAGCCTTATTAGTTTGTCTGTTTTGCACATCCTCCTATCAGGCACTAAACTGTTTTATTGTAGAGATCACTTACAGTATCTTCTTGATATTTTCTATTCTATATTATTTATATCATTGACCTTCCACTTTCCCACTATATTAAGAGTATGTACTCTTAATATTTAAATGTTTTCATCAAATATAACACATTCAAAAGTGCTTTACAAAAATGAAAGAAATTAAGAAAAAGGCATTTTAAACAGTCATTAAAAAGCAACACAATCTACCTGCATTGCAATTACTCTTTAACCAGTAGGAGGTGCGGGTTAAAAAGCTGTCAAGTTTACAGTGTTAACAAAATAAAATATACTGATGTTTCTGGTTTAGTTTACGACGGATATATTCTGTTATTGTTTTGATATTTGTAACACAAAAGCGATGTAAAAAACCCACAGCAACACAGAAAAGATGGTCTTAACATGACCCAAAACAAATTATTACTACTAACTTTATTGTGAAATTAAAAGAGAACGGTAAAAGAATAGTTTCCGGTCTATTCTGAGGCCCGATCTCTGTAGAACTACGACAGATGTGTAATATTTAATGCAGCCAAACCATTCATTACAATGCATTCATGTGATGACTTTCAAAGAGTAAAGCAAGCACTGCTGAATAAAGTATGATTTTATCTTTTTTTTCATATGGAATGCAGTTGGAGGTCAACCAATCACAGAGCTTTAGGCAAAGCGGAGCAATAGCTGAGGATTCTGGGTAGTGTAGTGTCTTCGGCCATCCTAAACTCTGAACAAATATTTGTTTCTCCGAATCGAAGGGGAAAATGACAAAAGCATTGCACACAATTTAAACCAATCAATGTTGTGTAATTAACAAGGATAATCTGGTGTTTTTGAGTTGATGAGTAGTGCAGATATTATTGTAAAATCAATCGACAGTAAGGAGAATACTTACTTCCGGGTGTAAAATCCTCCGTTATCCAATGGGAATGGACGCTCACATTGCTCTCTGCGTCCGTAATACAATAAAGGGAACATGATCAAATAGGAATATAATTATCTTTTAAATAACGTTAACTAAAGGGAACAATCTATTTGACACAGCTGAAGCTCTGGCCTTCCTTAAAAACTAACTAATTTAATAAAAATCACAGATGTATTACACACAATGCACTGTTTTTTGAGAACAAAAATTCGTAACTAATGCACCATAATACATTCTGACGAAAAATAAAAATTATTATGAATACAAATACAATAAAATAAGCCTCCCTTGAGTTACTACAAGCTATAAAGTAGATTTTAAAAACGTTTTATAGAATAAAAGCTCACTGCTGGACGTTGTAGAAATGCGTGTGTGCACCACGACAAACTAGCCTCATTCACTTTAAAATGGGGTTGTTTGCGTGGTGCCGACACGTAAATGTAGCAAAGTTCATGACTCCACCACGCAATGCGATGTTAAGGAGTCGTGGTGGAGTCACGCATTCTGGTGAGACCAGGTTGCACCAGGTCCTGCTCCGGCGATCCAGCTGACCCCGGAGGGGCCTCATCGCGGCCTGCGCCACCTTCCTGCCCGTCCTCCGGAGCTGTTTGATTTTGTCCTGTCTAGATCTGTCTCTGGTTTCCTGTTTTATTTTGAAAAGTGTTCACCCCCCATCTTGTCTGTTGCTTCCTGTCTCTGTCTTCCATCCTGCTTGATCACCCGATAGTGTTCACCTTGTGCCCCTGCGTTTTCTCCTCCCTTCCAACCTGTGTCTTGTTCATGTGATTAGTCTTGTGTCCATTTAAGTTCTGGTTTTTCTGTCTGTCATGGTGAGATTCTTAACGTTGTTGGAAGGGTTTATGTTCTGAGTGACTTTATGTTTTGCCTTGCCTAGTTTTGACTTTGTTTGCCTGGCCTGGTTCTGGAAATAAAGAATTCCTGCTTTCAAACCTATTTTCTGCACTTGGGTCCTGCGTACCTTGCCCTCCAGCCGTAACACCTTGGTCCACATTTTAAATAAGGTGCACAGATGACATAACCACGGGGTGTTGCACTACGATTGGGCCGAAGTGGGCAAACACAAAATGAAGAGTGTGATAAGAAAGTACATTTGGTTTGAAACTGAGTGCCAAGACTGTGAGGACACAGATTGGGTCCAGAGAAATAGGGGGGAGAGGAGAGGAGGAGGCGGGGGGGCGGTCAGGTGAGGGGGACGAGCACTGTGGGGCTGCTGGGATATAAATTTGAGCCGAGGTGTGTGTCCAGGAATCTTCTGAACATTCACCTGACACCATGAAACTCCTGGCTCTGCTGCTGCTGATCGGAGCTGCTGGTAAATACACAGTAATACAATAGTGTTAATTTTGTCAGCTATTTCTTTATTTAGCCTTAGTCCTGTATCAAATGTCCTTGTTAGTTTTAGTCATATTTAGTCACCTTCATCCTGTTTTTATTTAGTCAAGTTTTAGTCGACTAAAAGTCTGAGCATTTTAGTCTTATTTTAGTCAAAGAAAACAGTAACTATTTTAGTCAAGATTTAGTCGACTAAAAGTCTGAGCATTTTAGTTTACTTTTTGTTAATGAAAACTGTTGACATTTGAGTCTTTTTTAGTCATCAGATTATATAGAACATTTCAGTCAAACTAGTCTAGCCAAAACCAACAATTTGTCATTTTAGTCAAACTTATTTCCCAATAAGATTATATCTTATCCTTATTTGATGAAAAACACGGGTTGAATGATTAAGAATGCAGCTTTGCAGAGATGATCTGGTCAGGTTTGTGGTGTTTTTACCAGCTGTGTTATGGCCACATTGCTTCCCTTCTGATAAAACAATGCATTCACTTTTCTTCTCCGCCTCATTGTCGCGAAAATGGGCCCAAATATCGCCTCGTTTCTTTCTCCCAAGCAGTGGTGGCGTTAGACTTTTTCATTGTCAGTCATTTTGACGGACAGGATCGTAACATTTCCGTCATAATCCATTATTACCCGTCGGGTCTGTACACAAGTCGTCACTCACTCGCGCTGACGGGGGGGGGGGAATATTAGACAGAATGATATGATGATCTCCGCGCTGCGGGTGCTGCATGCATGCAGTGAAATGTCATATCCAAGGATTAGAGACGGTTGGATGCTGCTGTTTTGAGCTTTGCAATATATTTATTTCACTATGTTATTTATTTATGATTATCCTTAGGCTCAGCAAAGATTTGATGTCAGCTGTTGCTGACTTTTTAGTTAATACTGAAATAGAGCCCTGATGTTTTGTTCGGGCTTTTTCTTTAAATACAATTTTAAAATGTAGATACAGTAGCTGTCCTTTTTTAAATGTCTATGCTAAAGTTTTTATAGGTGTTGCTATCTGCTTTGTGTAGCGTGGTTCTACAAGCAAGTCAATGCATTCATTCGGTGGTATCAGAGAGTTACAAGGGTCTGTAAATGCAATGAAAACAATTGGCCACAGCAAATCATTTATATTAAAAATTACATTTTTACTTTTGAATACTTCATTACAAAGTATTGTGTATTATTATGTATTGAATAATTTAAGTGATATATGTGTACACATATAAATCATTTGTTAAAACAGGGCTAAATTTGATTAAATTATAAAAGGTATATGTGGTCAAATGAAGAGCCGTTTGGGAGCCGAAAGAGCCGGCTCTTCTTGGTGAGCCGAGCCAAATGATCCGGCTCACTAAAAAGAGAAGGAATTCCCATCACTACACACAAATGCTGACCAGCCGCAGCACCGGAAATTGAACTGCTGGGAGAAAAACTGACTATCAGATGTAACGTTATCTTTGATAATATTTCGTCTCCTCCTTTTTCGTCAACGAAAGTAAAGAGAGATTTTGGCAAAGTTTTTATTTAGTAAACTACATTTTCGTCTTGTCACTTTTCGTCAACGATATTGCATGTTGATTTCATTACAGTTATTGTTTACTGACGTCGGTGCCGTCTCATCATCGTCTTGTCTTAGTCATGGAAAAAAAGGTTGTTGTCGAACATATTTTGTCATAGTTTTAGTCAACGCAATTAACACTATAATACACACATTCACAAATATATACACACAAACAGTAAACAGTACATAGAAAACATACTGTAGTGTAAGATATTAAATAAAAAAGGTGAATGGCTGTGGTTGACTTTAAAACACAAATGTATCTCTTTCTCTGTTTGTTTGTGTGTGTGTGTGTGTGTGTGTGTGTGTCTGTGTGTGTGTGAGACAGCTGCAACAGCTGCACCAGCTGCAACAGCTGCAACACCTGCAACAGCTGCAACAGCTGCAACACCTGCATTGATTTTTGCTGCCACAGCTGCAACAGCGGCAACAGCGGCAACACCTGCATTGATTTTTGCTGCAACAGCTGCAACACCTGCAACAGC
>CALSBW010022594.1:0-12579 GCA_943590975.1 Lindbergichthys nudifrons | reverse complement strand
GAGGGATTGCATTGAATTAAAGCAGCGGGAGCAAACGCTTGCCTCGGAGAGGGAGAAAGAAAGCCACAGCGGAGAATAAACATAATGGTAACCATGGTAACTATGGGCGGGAAGTCTTCTTCGCTGCTTTTGTGGCAGACTACAGCGCCACTTATTGGGTGTTTCTCAATCGCGAGTACGCTTGCTTGGTAGCACATGTCTGCCGAGCATCTTGCTTCAGAAGCGAGTCAAGAATACTTCCTGGCATTCGGAAACGAAGAGTAGAACAGGCTAGCAAGTGTGCGTCATATGAGAGGTCCCCGCCTTACATCTTCCGCCACAGATTTGGGTAAATTGGTCCGTGCGCAAAGCATTGTGGGGATTTTAAGACCGCGGAGTCTACTCATGTGCAGCCTCGATATTTCTCTAAACGGAGTACGCCGGGCTCGGTAGATTTCCAAGTATGCTGGAGATTGGAACAGTACTTCGGCGGCACTCGATGACGTAGTATGCTTGAAATAGTGGCTCTGAAGCAGCTTTACTCACGATTGAGAAACACCCACAGGCCTGGCATATGTACTACAGCGTCTCCAGCGCCTTCGAGCGGCAATGGCCGGCCGTGGCCCAACCCCACATTCCCCTGATAGGTGGAGAGTTGGCCCAATAGCCGTAGCGCCACTTCTGTGACGTCATAGAAGTGTTCAAATCTGGATCAGTTTTTATCAGATCCGTTGCAGCCCCGTTTTTAGAGATTTGGGTATGGAGGAAAATAGAGAGGGTTGTGTTTTCTGACACTTGGTGAGTTCCCTGGAACACCGGGGACACATATTCATGTATAAAAGACGTACAAAAGTGCATTTTGCATGATAGGTCCCCTTTAACAAACAGCATACCAGACCAGCAAAACAGCAGCGAAATGGGCAAGAGTGTGTTTTTTTTTGCTTATGATTTCAATTTCTTCCTTTGTAAAATAAATAGTGTGTATTTTCTTCTTTCAAAAGTAAATGGTTGCATTAGATGCAGCAATAGCAGAGATGTTGTGTTATATTATTATATATATATATTACAACCTAAAACTACTTTTAACATGCACACACTATTGGCAGGCTTCAATAAAAAGGCTGACTCTCATTCATATTGGCTTTAGTGTAATAATCTATGAATATTTGGGAATGACCTGATGGCTCTGCTTACGATAATGCATTTTTAAATCAATGCAATGTTTATTCAATTTGCCAGCAGGGGGGACTATTTGTTCCTATCAGATGGGGGGAATGTTGGCACAACAACCAGCTGATGCATATATGGTGCAAAGAGAGGTCAGGGGGGGGGCGAGGTGTCCCACTTACACACTGAGCTGCACCGCCTCCGTCTGCTTCCGACACAGAGTCACTCTCCCCACTGACACCCCCACCTCGCTCACAGAGATGCCCGGCTGGTACATCTGGCAGAAGTGCTGGGCCTGAACACAGACAGCATCAGAACATTACTACCACTGTAGACCAGGGAGTCCAAACGTTCTTCACTGAGGGCCGCATACAGAAAAACATACGAAGGGCTGGGACCCTCACTAGAGCCTCATAAGTTAAGTTATCAGTTAGCAAAATCAATCAAATGTAGAAAAGTTATTCTTGATACTTGAATATGCCTTAAGAAAAACAAGCCTCAATCACAGCTCTCCAGAGGGTTTCCTTTATTTGGTTACAAACAGTGTTGGCAGCTCATCCCTTAACACAGGAGCCTCAGATTGAATATACAAAGGGGAAATATGAAGGGTCTATTTCAAGCTGGTAATGGACTTATGATATCTGGCTTTTTTTATCAACTAAGATTTGTTAGAAAATGTTCTTAACTTGAATTGACTGATTTGATTTGAAAATGAGGCATATTAACACATGAATACTGTGCAGTGTGCAATATATTGACATATTTCAGAAGTACAATTAAAGACAAGCACAAGTTTTATGTGTGGGCCATATTCCATTATACTTTTAGAATTTGGAAACCCCTGATGTAGATAATAAAACAGGGAGACCTTTTAGGATTAATTTCCAATTTCTTTTCTCTCTTTTTTTTTAATCAATCAATGCAGTAGGGGATGCTTTACATACTTTAAAGCCAAGATAATATTTTTAAATCTACTTCATTTAATTTGTTTTATCTGTGAAACTGGTGGGAAACACAGATGTATTTGTTTTCATATTTTACTTTTTTAATGTAAAGTACACTTGACTGTCTATGTATATAACTTGCCAGTTCTGTGCATGTAACCATGAATAACGACTAAAGGTCTATATTACGCATCCATTTCTTTCTTTTTTTAAAGGATTTCATAAAGATTATCCCATCAACCCTTTTTCTGACCAGTTTGTAAATACTAAACTCAGGAGAGAAGACCCGAGGGATCAGACTTGGCAGATAGATCACTAACACTTCATGTGAATGCCTCCGACCCTCTCTAACTTTTCTTTCCGGAGCAGAGGTCAGGTACCTTCTCTTTGGAGATGTTCAGCTTGCTTCCAATGATCTCGGCCATTCGCAGGCGGCCTTCAGGACGGGACAGCATGGCAGTGAAGCAGTCCAGAGCCTGGAGAGAGACATTATGGAGAGACATCAGTCGATAGAAATCATTCATCCTCAATCAACACCCGATGTACAATCAAAACACATTTGTACTTCTAAAAATAGAAACGGGTATTCCAGTGCAGTACGACTAACCTCCTAGCAGGGTTGGGAGGGTTACTTTAAAAATGTAATCTGTTACAATAGCTGATTACCTGTACAAAATGTAATCAGTAACCTAATCTGAGTGTCAACATTTTAAAATAATGTAACCTGATTTCACTGTAACACTGTCATCCTGCTCTCTTTTTTTATGTAACAGTAATCGGATTACTTATTTGTATAATGTAATTGTAATCAAATACAGTTACCTTTATTTTGTATCCTGATTAAGTAATCTCATTACATGTAATCCAATACTTTCAACAGTATTGAAGTACATGCTGTCTGCTGGCCTCTGCGTGGGACAGATATTTATCCTGTGTTGAGAACATTTTCGCAGAACAAACCCACTGACCTCCTGGAAGACGTTCTGTGCTGTGGCTGAAGAGGTGCTGTCGAAGTTAACACTGATCCGCTCACACCACTTCAGCAGGTCCCTGAATGGACACACATCAAGTCAAAACATACAATTAAAATTACGTTTTAGTTTTTTTATGAAATGTAGAGACGGTGTGTAAGAGAGTCCACTACAATCTCTAAATGAGCTTATTCAGGTATTTGATGTTCCATGTGCTAATCAAGAAGATTACAATAGAACCTGGTGTCTGTTTAAGTACTGCATGCAAGCTGCGACGCATTCAGGCAGGGACCGTTAGTCAGTGGTGTTAAGTAACTAAGTGCATTTATTAAAGTACACTACTCAAGTACAATTTTGATATACTAGTACTTTACTTAATTGTTTTGCTACTTTGTACTTCTACTAGGGCTGTCCCGAATACCATTTTTCGGGCTCCGGATATTCGGTAGTAATCAGCAGCGCACATTCAAATATTCGGCCCGCGCGCGCGGGGGGGGTGTGCGTGGTAATCAGCAGTGAACCGCTTCAACATGTGTATTTCGGTTTATTCACGGCATTCATTTTGTTATTCTACAGTATTGTTGTTTTATAGTTATTTGTTAATGTAACCCAATTTGTGTTCTTTGAAATTGAAAAGGATATCGCATTGTGTTTGTTACTTTCGTTGCAGTTGTATCTTAAGTGTAATTTGGCTTGGCTTCCTATTTTGTATGGACATGCTTTTATTTTGAAGGAGAGTTAGCGCTGTTGACAGGAAGTTGTTGTTGCTATGGACACAACGTGACAGAGATTAACGGAGAAAAAGTCATATCTACATATAAAGATGGAGAAAGTAAACGATAACGTTTATGGTTAAGTGTTAGCACCCCCCGAAGAGGCACAAGCTCTTACGTTGATATTGGAGATTTCAATCAATTAAAAAAAAACGAATATCCGAATAACGAAATTGAAACCTGAAGAGTACTTCAACGAACGAATATTCGGATATTCGGGTACAGCCTTAGTACTGTGTAGTATTTGTTTAGTTCGATGTCTCCTTAACAAAAAGTGTTGGCCTTTCATACAAAAATGCAACAGATCTCGCCTTATGTAGAACATAATATATAAGACTAGCCATATATTAAAAATATATATATATATATATATATTAGTATTTTCTAACACTTTATAGTGGCTGTTATCTGATATGACAAAAAAAGAAAAAGGAACATACTTGAGTTTCATGTGCAGGATCTCATCACTGGTCAGCACTTTCCTCTGGAAGATGGTTTTCTGATTATCAGTCATATGAGAGACCAGCGCTAAACACTGGGCTGTGTACCTGTGACACACAACAAGAACACACAGTAAGTCTCATTTGTAAGGTAAACAAGCAGAAAGCAAAAGAAGGCCAAGATGTTGTAGAAAAGCTGTAGAAAGTTCGAGAGTTCTTGACATTATATCTGAGCTCAGTTCAGATACCGTGACTCCCAAACATTGTATAGCTGAACGATGATTCCTCTATCAATTTATTAAAGCATCAGAAAAGGGTGCTTCACGCTTGTTTATTCGCAGAAGAAGGAATTCTCATAACACGATGGAAACACCCACATACTGTATTTATCAAGCAATGGATATCTTCCTTCCATGACCTACTGATCTCAGAGCTGTCAATCACTTCTGCTAACAATGCTAAAGGAGAAATACTGGAGGCTATATAAAGAGCTGCTGATCTGGTGATTTCTCACACTCTACTGCACTGCTTTTTTTTGTATTAATACTTGCAGCTTGTTAACTATACTGATGAATGTTACATCAATTGTCTGTAACTGTACCGTTACCATTCTTTGGCCAGGACTCTCTTGAAAAATACATTTTAATCTCAATGAGTTAAATAAAGGTAAAAATAAAATAAAATATTTTGCTTCAGAAACTGCCAAATAAACTCAACAAGTCAAAATGAGCATTTCTAGTTTAAGCTAGTCTACTGTTTCAGAATAAAGCTCTTAACTAGTAACTTGGATTTTTGAAATGATCCTGTGGTTTATTCAAGTGCCATGACTGTGCGACATCGAGCTGGCATGAGCAACGCCAGGACCCTCGAATGGAAAAAAGCTGCAGGAAATTCAGCCGTCAGCCAGTTTGTTATTTACAAATGTGCTTTAAATATTGTGACATGTCAAAACGTCTTCTGTCAAATAGGCCAATTGTAGAAACTTGAACCATATTTGGGAAAAATTATGTGAAATCTTCATCATATAGGTGAATGATTACAAAATATTATTATTACAACATTATAACAGTATTTTGAGAATAATAACACTTAATGTTTTAGATTGACTCTGTTTAGCAAGTTCCAAGTTTCTGCAAGCTAACTAAGTGGATACTTTGGAAATGCCTCTTGTGGCCCATGAAGACCCCCCAGGGACGGTACATACCCTCGCACCATGACATCACTGGTGAGCAGCTGGGACACACAGGGGCTCCAGTCCCACAGCATCCGGAACTTGGCACAGTCACTCTGGAGGAAGCGCAAGGTGGCCCCCATGAGGTCCCGCAGCTTCATCCTCCGCGGGCCGTACTGAACAGCCGACGCCTCTTCACTGGTGAAGAAGAGCCTCTGAAACACTGGGGGGGCATTGTTGAAGTACCTGGCAGCAAACCTGATGGAGAACAGTGGATTACACAGGACAGGGGTTCAGCCTTTTATCATGTAATCCAATGCCAATATGTGTCTGTAGTAGGGATGGGAACGATTAATCGAATATTCGAAATTATTCAGGTATTCGAATATGAGAATATGAGTTATGAATATTTTTATTTTTGTATTTCTTTTGGGAGGGGTGCCTAAGTTGATTACATATGATCAAATGGAATAATTCAATGTATACGACAGTGCCATAGCTAAGTGTGTTAGGTCTAAAAGGTGTGTTTTGCTCCGCTCACTGGTCCCTCACAGCGGGCAGAGCTGCAGCTGCTGATCTCTCTCTCTCTCGCGTCCGGTTATACTTCACTCGCGTTTATGTCCAAATCCATCAGATCTAGCTAGTTCTAGCTAATGATATGGCTGCTGCCCCTCCCTACACGCAGATCACGCAGACTCAAACCTCATCTTATGCCCAAATTCCAGCTGAGAGGGTCTTCTCTACAGCTGGCCTTTTTTTTGTCAACATTTTTCCCACATCGCAGATGTGCGAGTGAACGCTGTGCATATAGTAGGTGTTTGACTGGAAGTACCGGAGACCATAAATGGTTCTGAAAACTTCTTACACGTAGTGATCATCTTCTCAATAAAACATCTTTGCTGATGTTTTTTCGAGTCTTCTGACCAATCAGAATCAAGATTGTTGCCGGAAGTCCCCACGGAGAATAACTTTACGGTAGAACTATTCTTTATACATCCATGGGTACAACTTCAGATCAAAATGAACACATAATGAAATATGACCCCCGGTTTGATGATTGACAGGTCACAGAACAATGGGGGCTATCTACCCTTACCCACAATTTAAAGTAATTCACACAGACTATCTCCTCTTTACTCTTCTCTCTGTGAGGAGCAGCAAGTTCAGCTGTCAGAACTAAGTGAAAAACAAATAATGGCATAAAATATTATTAATATGTCGGGTAGTAATAGATGTATTTATTTTCTTCTCAGAGTGTACCAGAATGCGTAGTTTAAGTATTTCTAAAAATCTATTACTGGGGAGAAGTATCATGTGAGCCTTTTTATGTTATAGTTCAGCTTTGATTCCATCATCTCGATTACACCTTATTTAAAAGCATTCTTTAAGTTCTGTGAAGGGATATAAGGGATATATGCACTGTACTTCACTTTCATTAATAATGTATGCTGAAAAGCTTATACAGCACGATTTTTTGTTGAATAGATTTGAGTGGTTCAACATTTTGGGGGCGCGATTTTTTGACAAAGGAAAAAGTGGGCCCCGAGGCCTGACCAGTTGAGAACTACTGTTGTAGAGTATTCAATGTATTCAATATTTTTCTTTATATTGTGTATTATTTAGATACTACATACTGAATTTGTATATACTGTACTTCAGTGTTTCCCCTACCATTGTCTTGGAGGGGCGCTGCGCCCCGCCAACGGAGCCCCGCGCGTGTATTGTGATAGCACGTTGCATATGATTCTGTTTACTTAAAGGCAAATAGAAACATGGGAGAAGTGTTGGTGGTGATGGGTGTCAATCAGGGCCCTCATCTCATTTCACCCAATGGGTCCCATACTGATTAAACCCAGCCATGTGACCAGCTGCAGTACCCCGAGCGTCTTTGGGTGCTCTGCTGAATAGAGGGGACATTTCTGAAGTTCACCAAAGAAAATAGGAGTGTGTTACTTACGCCTGAGCATCAGGGCTGATGCCGAGCAGTTTGCTGAGGGCCACACACAGGCGCTCGTGGAGGTCATGGTTGATCCGGCCCCCAGCTTTGACCCTCTCTGCGTTTCGCTCCAAAAGGTCCAACACCAGGGGCCTCAGATGTCGAGCAATCAGTAAAGTATAGTCCTTCTCCAGCAGCAGCTGAGACACACAGTCCAGAATACACTGCCTGTCCTGCTGGCTCCATATCTGAGGAGAGATCAGGTCCACATTGAGACATATTGATTGCTTGAAATAAACACATACATCAATATGTCTACTAAGCATTATAATAATGGGTATTATTATGGCAGCAGAATGCTTTTAATGACCCAACACACTAATATGATGCAGTGACCACTGACATGTAAAGGGAAGGTAACTGCACGCACGCACGCACATTTTGAGTCAAATTAAAACACTCTGACACACAGTTTTGTTTAATACACACTAGAAATGAACACATCTTACCTGTTTTGATAGATATTGGGACAGTTCGTTGTGACTTTTGTCAACATGTCTGGATATGGTACCCAGTGATGGCAGGCTCAGTTCTAAATTCTCCATCGTATCATTTGTCGCCTCGTGAGGGTCGCTCTGCTACGGAAACAACCTCGCGCGGTCTATGATTATATGTATCTTGATTTACTCTTATTAAAACAAACTGTGTGATAATTACGCGCTTGTCTGTCTCGGGCTGTTTCACAACACATGCACGTTCCCGTCACTGGTGTTAAATCCTGTCCACATGTGAGTGAAGCGCAATTCCTTCCGGGTCACGTCCATCGTTTAGAGTTAACCACGCCCACTTCCGCATCAACGTAGCTCTGCGCTACTGCGTCATGGATGTATAAAGAGAATTTGCCGTCCCCATAGCAACACATCCGGGTATTTCATCATGTAAACAGAAATGTATTTACTTTTTAATTCGTTTGAAACAATTTTCCATGATTTTTTTATTTAATCTTCATGACGGGTGTTAAAGTATAATACCAATATTTTGGTCCAGCTCAGGACATCATGGGACTGTTAAAGTGAAAAACAGTTACAGGGTGGACATAATGCTAAACTTGGCTATTGCTACTTGTGTGAGCTAGCACTTGGTGACAACAGAAATAGATATTTGATAAATATATTAAAGGTCCCCTATTATACTGTTTTTGATCAATATATTATAGGTCTCAGATATATACAAAACATGTCTCTGAAGTGTTTGGCTCAAAATACCAAACAGATCATTGTAGCATCTGTTGGTAGCAAAACACCTAGGTGGTGGCTGAAAGCCCCCCCCCCCTCTGCTACGTGCCGTTCGTTAGATGAGGCTGGTTATATTTAATAAAGAAAGGAATTGAAAACACCGGAATTAAAGGTTATAACAATAATCTGAGTTTACTGGTAAGAAACAAAACACGTATACAAGTTTTACAGAGTACTCCGGACTTCAGGTTTCCACTGCTGTGCGATACAGGTATCGGGACCAGCCAGTCAGCAAACAAGAAGCATTTTTACATACAAAAACAACAGTATTCATATCCATATTTTGGGGCGGAGATGTGTCGACTCTTCCTTCCCATTTTACTCCGAAGCGAATCAGAGAGTCCGTGGGGAGGAGCTGTGTGAGCTGCTCACTCCCCCAGGTGTTTTTACTGGTTGGATTCACTTCTGGTCGGGTCCAATACAGCGAATCAGAGTTCTGGGAAAAAGCATGTTTTCTTCTTTGATTCGAAAGTTCACAAGGGCAGAGTCACTCTTATCTCTGCACCGGTATTCACTCCCTTATTTTCCCAACGAATATTTCACACAAACTATTCTTTCCCAGATAACCAAACATTGTACACAGATATAATGAGCCCAGAAAGGACCTTGAAAAGAACATGTGTGTGTGTGCTGGTGGAAGAAGGTGTATGTGTGTGTAACAGGATCTCTGGGTCAGTGAGTTGTAAGTGAGAATACAATATCTATATATGTGATTACTTAAAACAGTTCAAACAATACATGTTCACTAAAATACAATTCAAAATAATACATGTTTACTTCAATACAGTTTAGAACCATATCTGTTTACTTCACATCCCATAATCCCCTCTGTTTCAGCCCTGTTTCAAAAGTGCTGATTCTCTATCTGTTACTTTAGATGAAAATAAGGAGCCACTCCCCACGCCCCTCTGAGAGATATTTGGTTAAAAATAACACAATGGTGCTCTAGGAGGAGATTCAGGTGATAAGGTGGGGGGGTTACCTTGGTTGGTTATTGGCTAATCATGGCAGGGTTGTCAACTTTGGGTAGGCCTACCTGGCTGGAGTGAAATGTTGATATCATGGGTTAAATTACACGTATGTGCACTAAAAGACTGCTATCGTGTCAGTAGCGGGACCTTAGCATATATATATAGGATATTTATACAATATATACAAATACACAATATTGGACATAGACTATAAAGGGCACAAAGTCACTAATGAAAGTCAAACACATGTTTGTTTCCACTGTTTTATTGTGTGCATATGTAGCAAGAACAACACATAACCAATACATCGCCTGTCGCGATAAGCAATTCATTGACTTATCGTACGATAAATAAAAATGAACTCGATAACTTTTCTGACCTCGATAAATTGCCGTTTACATGTTTGTTTACATAAGGATGTGACTAGCAGTTTGAAAGGATGTACTTGAATTATTATTATATATTATCATTATGTCAGTGATCTAAAATGGTCATATAACGGTGCCGACAATATTATCATTTATCGCAATCATTTCCGGGAAAATGTATCCAACAAAATTAATTATCGTGACATACAGTACATGAAACACACACACACAAACAAATCTACAGACTTACTCTGCCAAATATATTAATTAACACACTCTCACTCTCATACACTCTTTGACTATATTTTGGCCTATTAGAACAATAAGCAGCAGACTTTGACTTGTTTATAATTTCTACTGGATCTTAGATCTGCGCATGCGCAATACGGGTCGGGGATTGGCCAACCGCCTCCCACTGCTCTGCTGTCTGTTAACATTGTTAAGAGTGGTGGGGGCTGGGACGGAGCGGACCGACAGCTTGAGCAACTCAACATTGTAAATAACCAACCGAAAACGATCGCCGGATCATCTTGTTTTTGGCGTGAGAATAGTTTGGGCACCGTGAGAGCGTGAGTCACATGCCAGATGTGTGAGAGTTGGCAACCCTGTTAGTGACAAGCCAAAAAAAACGTTATGACATCATAAAGTGGCCAAAATCTGATCAGCTCATTTTCAGACAGGTTATTATATAAATGGATTGTTGGGGAATAATTTCCCCTGCATGTCCTCCTTCGCCCTCTGACGCAGATGCCCAACCAAGCCGTTATCTCCCATAAGGAGGGGCTGCCCTAGCATATTGTTGTTGTTACCAGTTTATGACCGGGCAACTCTCGGTTAGAGATCGTTATTGTTGTGGGACACCTGGAACACATCCTTCTCGGGGTGTAGATGACCCTGAGCCATAAGCGACAACAAATGTGATTCAGTGTCCTCAGCTATTTAGTCTATCTATTGAAGAATGTTGATTATTACACTCTGAACGTTAAAACCTCGAGCTACAGGAGGGCTCTTCAGAATTGATCGTGGTATCTCAACCGTGTGGTCAAATCGTGGCTCGTGACATGTCGTGTGAATTCTATTAAAATAAAAAAGTGTGTTTTGTATGATAGGTCCCCTTTAACCATATTTTCTAAATTACAAAATAATCTGTTTCCACTGAAAATAAGCATAACAGGATGGACATGTTATGCTTTACCGCAACAGTCAAGCTCTTTAAAAAACATTAAAAACACTTTGAATGAAGAACTTCTTGTAAACGATGTTCCCGCTCAAAGTGAATTCTTCTTAAATAGTAGGATAGTAAAGTGGCCTGGCCAGGGGGATTTAAATCAGAGTAGCAGGGTGGACATTCAAACCTGGGACACACACTTTAAATAAAACAAACAGTTTTGTTAATAATTCATTTTTACATTTTATGCTATTTTTGTTTGCTTCTTTGAACTTCTACCCCACTACAATTCAGAGGTAAATGGTGTACTTTTACTCGACTACATGTATTTAATCTTACTTTACAGATTTGGATTAATGATGATATATAATCAAGTGTTAAATCAGGCTTTAGTTCCACCTGGAGTAAATTCACAAGCTACCCTGCAGTATACAAAGTCATTCAAACTAGCTGCACCTTTACCAGCTTTGAGAACACTTTCATGATCAATCATTATAAAACATATCATGTATATTATTCTGAAATGGACCAATCTGCACAATGACTACTTTTACTTTTGGTACTTTAAGTATAATTTGATGCTAATACTTTTCTACTTTTACTTGAGAAACATTTTGAATGCAGGACTTTTACTGTACTTGTCCTTGATCTCATATTCTCAAGAAACTGCACTACTTCTAACCTCTCTGTAAACCCACTTCACGCATCCGATCACTTTTTCATTTCATTCTCTCTACCCCTTTCCAAACATATCAAACTAATCTCTTCTAATTCTGCACCTGTCCGCCATAACCTTCGTTCCCTCTCCCCCTCTACTCTTACCTCATCGGTGCTCTCAGCCCTCCCTTCCTCTGACTCGTTCCAACTCCTGCCTCCAAACTCTGCTGCAGAAACTCTCCTCTCTACTCTGTCATCCTCTCTGGACTCTCTCTGTCCTCTCACATCTCGGCAGGCTCGTCAGTCCCTCCTGCTCCCTGGCTAAATGACGCACTGCGTGCTAATAGAACCATCCTTCAGGCCGCTGAGCGCAAACGGTGGAAATCCAAACACCGTGACGACCTCCTAACCTATCAATATCTCCTCTCCTCTTTCTCATCTTCAATCTCTCAGGCAAAAAGCACTTTCTTTCAAGATAAGATCCATTCTTCCTATTCCAACCCCCAAAAACTATTTTCTATCTTCTCCACCCTCCTCGAACCCCCCAAAGCCCCTTCCCCCTCCTCCCTTCTTCCAAGCGACTTTGTTAACTACTTTAAAAAAAAGGTTGATGATATTCGCTCTTCTTTTTCCGACTCACCTTTACTCACCACTGGGTCACCTGACCCACCTTTACTCACCTCTGGGTCACCAGACCCTCCTTTCACCCACACACTAACCTCCTTTTCCCCTCTCTCTC
>CALSBW010022592.1:0-15514 GCA_943590975.1 Lindbergichthys nudifrons | reverse complement strand
GGAGCGCACTGAGGACAGTCCGCCCCGGTTGACAGTCGCACCGGGAACAGGGGGCCCCGTCCCTCTCCCGAGGGGGAGAGAGGGCGCAGCGAGCACTTTGTCCACGGCCCCGGGAAGCGGCGAGACCGGGCGAGACTGGGTCAGTCTGGGTCCTTCTCCAGGTCTTTTATCTTTAATTTTTTATATTTCAGATTCCTCCGGGTACCACTAGCGGGAGCTGGCGTACCACAGGTTGAGAACCACTGCTATAGAGAATCTATGGCGTATTGTCAAGAAGAAGATGAGAGACACAAGACCCAACAATGCAGACGAGCTGTCAGGGAGGCGTGTGGCGCAGTCAAGGAGGCATGTGGCGCAGTGGACTAGTGCGTTGGTGTTCGGATCAGGGGAGCAAAGGTTCAAACCCCACTGCAGTCAGCATGTCGTTGTGTCCCTGGGCAAGACACTTCACCCCAAAATGGCTCCTGTGGGGATTGTCCACAGTATTGAGTATGTAAGTCGCTTTGGATAGAAGCGTCTAACAAGTAACACGTACTGTAATGTAATCAAAGCAACCTGGGCTTCCATCACACCTCAGCAGTGCCACAGGCTGATCGCCTCCATGCCACGCCGCATTGATGCAGTCATTCATTCAAAAGGAGGCCCAAGTACTGAGTGCATACACATGAACATACTTTTTTTGACTGCGTTTCCATAAAAGACCCATGCATTTGACAGAATTAAAATGCTACCAAAGTAAGCTGCCGATTCACACACACAAACTAAATAATCATGGACATGACTCACCACTCCCTGCATTTAGACCCTAGCCACAAGGAGAAAACGAAAACGAAAACGAACCGAATTTGATATCAAAAAAGTCTTCCGTCCACACGCAATCGGCACCAGAAACGTGTCCGTCCACACGAGACCGCTCGACCCGCTGTAGTACATATGCCGGGCCTGTAAGTGGCACTGCACTTCTGCCACAAAATACACCAAAAGCAGCGAAGAAGACTTCACGAGCATGCATGGTTGCCATGGTTGCCCTTCTGTTTATTCTCCGCGGTGGATTTAGCAGCAGAGGTGGGGAGAGAGGCAGGGGCCAGGCCTCTGGCTCTTTTTCTCCCTCCCAGAGGCAAGCGTTTGCTCCTGCTGTAAATCTCCCCGGTAGTCCACCAGCAGATGAAAAACACCCACCTCTCCGCCTCTTCCAAGGGACGAGGGAACCGTGCGGCAGAGTTCCCGTTCGAATTTTTTTCCGCCGGTCAACATGTCCGTTAAAGTTTAAATCTTCCGGACAAAATTATAAAAGTGCTGGTCAAAGGTCTTCTTTGTTATTTATTGAGCTTTAAAACAAATGAATAACGACTCTGTATATTATTTTTATATTATTATATAGAGTCTCTCCTGACAGCCCGTCAGTATTTTCGTTATCAGGAAATTATCGAATCACGGAGCCGCTTGGGCCCCCAGAGCGTTTCGTCCGCAGATCTACCCACCTTGGGACTAGGGCTGGGCGATATGGTCTCTAAATGATATCGCGATATTTACTGAATATATCGCGATACACGATATATATCGCGATATTCTGAAATTTCCTCTAAAACACATACATTTTTTTTATTTAACCCGCCAGTATGATGATTCTAGTAGTCCCTGCAACATATGTCTGCATTAAACCATTGTTATTTATACTGTCTTCATTAGTGGTTTCTATTAAAACGATTTTAACCAACACACCAAAAAAATATACTTAGAAAAAAGGGAATGTAAAACCACCGCGGGGGGGCGGGGGGCGGGGGGTGCTCGTGGATCTCCGGAGTTGTATTAGATTAACATTAACATGCTTATTGTAGTTGTAAGTGCACTGCCCTGCATAGCATATGTAGTGAGGAAAGGAGTGAGCAGAGGGTAGAGTTGTCGATTCTTGTTCTGTTTTCTGTGATATATTTTACACACCCTCAGTTGCGCGCGGAGACGCGCTACCATGGAAGCCAAACAATGGTGTAGCTCAGGGCTTCTCAAACTCCGGACCAAGGTCCCGTTTTGGACCGAACTGCAAATCAATCCGGACCGAACCCTGTGTCCCATTATAAAAAAAATAAAAAATAATAAAAAAAATAAAAATAATATTCTGATTCTGATAAATTAATGTACATCATCATGTACACGCGTCTTGTGTCTGACGCGTTGTGAGAATGAACGTGCATATATATTTACTTGTGTGCGCGAGCGTGACACTCATAGCAGACCGCAAGTTAACTGCAAGTTTACCTTGACATACTGTATGTATGTATTGAATGTGTGTGTGTGTATACAGGGGCGCCGTTTACCGACATGCAAGGCAGGCAAATGCTTGGACCAGAAGGGGGCCCCCAAAGAAGGTAGATTAAGAAGGTCCACAGCAACGACAACATGAAACACCCTTTAATTTACTGCAACGACATGTCGGGAAACTGCTTCCTAATTTCAGTTTTGTTTCTCCGCTCGGGGGGGGGGACTTTACTGGCATTGATCCGGACCAGTGACAATGTATAAAGTTCACAACTGGACCTTTAATAAAAAAGTTTGAGTACCCCTGGTGTAGCTGTATTAAAGTCCGAGTGGAAACAGTACTGAGTAAATCTGATTATGTCAGAAATGCGGGAGAAATATGACCCCGGGAGGAAACCGGGAGAGGGCAATGAAATCGGGAGTCTCCCGCGAAAATCGGGAGGGTTGACAAGTATGGTTGTAACATCGCTGATATTAAAAAAATAAAACAGGCAGACAGATAGCCTACTTGCGAGGTGCAGCCGGTGGCCAAAACATTGCAGTCTTTTCCACTTATTGAGGCTCACAGCTTTGACGATGTTTCTCCCGTTATCTGTGGTGATACACACCTGACGAGCCTCTGGTAAGTTCCATGACAGGAGAGCCTCTTGTAAACCTTGCGCTATTATCTCGCTTGTGTGATCCTCCGGGAAAAAGGACGTTTGGGGCATGCACTCTTCAACTCCCAGTTGTCGACGTAATGAACGGTCAAGCTGAGATATGGCTCACAGGTTCTACTGGACCACAAATCTGTAGTCGTAGAGAAGTGGGTCATATTTGTAAGCTGGTTTGTCACTTTTTCTCTCACTTCAACTCTCTGTCACTGTGCGTGTGTGTAATGTTTGTGTGCAAGTTGGGCGGGGCCTGCGTGTGTGCCTGCGTGTGTGACTGTGTCTATGAGGGAGAAAGGAAAGCTCATTTTGGCCGCGGCGGGAAAATGATTTGACAACATAATACTCGATGTTCACGATGTGGTCATTTACGACATCGCATGTAGTGCAATCCACGATGTATCATGTAAACTCGATATATCGCCCAGCCCTAATTGGGACCCGTTATCGTTTTCTGCGTTTCCATGTCGGCCTCGTGTGGCCGAACTGTCTATATCAGCGGTTTTCAAAGTGTGAGGCGCGCCTCCCCTGGGGGGCGCCAGAGAGCTTCAGGGGAGGCGCAGCCAAGGCCGCCTTAATGCACGGGCTGACCTGGGCTGAAGCCCAGGGGCCTACGGAGATCGGGGGCCTATCATGAGCCAATCACAATGAGAATATGTTTCACATGTGACTTATTCAAAATGTGAGTCATTGAGTGACAGATGAAGGTTGTTTAGGGTGAAAATGTTGGAGAAGAAAAAGTGTGAGTGGCGCTCGGAAAAGGAAATTGTTGAGGGAAAAGGAGATTCGAGACAAGCAACTATTACAAAAAATGCCGAAGCTTACAGGTTATTTTAAACCTGTAAGCCAGGATAAGGAGGAAGGACGGATGAGTTCTGTACCGAGCGGCAGCGGTGCCGGCCGCGGCGCCTCGGAGCCAAGTAGGCATATGTCTGGTTCTGATAGCGATGGAGTAGCAGGAGAGGAAAAATAGACAGGAGGGACTTTTGTTTTGCCAATGTTGAACTTGGTCGGCTCCCAGACCGTAGTCGAGGAAACAGGGGGATGACTCTCTGTTGTCTCCCAGGGGAGAAGCAACAAGCTTCAGGTTCAATAACCCACTTTACTGAAATGACTGGAGAGAGGCGAGCTCTTCTGGGGAGCTCTTCTTGTTGCATTTATTTAGTTCTTCTGTTATACACAATACTTGACAGACCTATATCTTCTGCTACCTCGTTTCACTTCCAGAAACATACACACGCTCGCTCACTCTCGCTCTACCATACCCACACACACACATGCACGTGCCACACCCCTCTCTCTCTCTCTCTTAAAAGGGATAGCGATCTCACTGCATGACACTAATATCATAACACTACCCCCACTCTGGATGGCAATTGCACACACTTATAATCCAGCACAGTACATTACATGACCCTTGCCTAAAATGCATACCGATTAACATCCACATTTGCATTCAATCCATTTACAAGTGGGCGATAGAAAAAGGGTACAACATTTCAGTGCAGATATACAGAGATATAGCAGTCTTTGTGTGCACATATCACTGTGGAGCATAAGGAAACCCTGAAAAAGGCATTAATAGCTGAGCTCTAAAATAGCAGTCAGAAGGCATTCAGAACTTAAAGGGGACCGATCATGCAAAATGCACTTTTGTCCATCTTTTATACATGAATATGTGTCCCTGGTGTTCCAGGGAACTCACCAAGTGTCAGAAAACACAACCCTCTCTATTTTCCTCCATACCCAAATCTCTAAAAAAGGGGCTGCAACGGATCTGATAAAAACTGATCCAGATTTGAACACTGTCCTGACGTCAGGACGGTGGCGCTACGGCTATTGGGCCAACTCCACCAATCAGGAGGAGACAGCCACGGCCATTGCCGCTCGAAAGCGCTGGAGACGCTGTAGTACATATGCCAGGCCTGTAAGTGGCGCTGTAGTCTGCCACAAAAGCAGCGAAGAACACTTCCCGCCCATAGTTACCATGGTTACCCTTCTGTTTATTCTCCGCTGTGGCTTTTTTTCTCCCTCCCCGAGGCAAGCGTTTGCTCCCGCTGCTTTAATTCAATGCAATCCCTCCCCGTCGAGGCAAGCACTGTAATTCTCTCCGGTTAGTCCACCAGCAGATGACAAACACCCACCTCTCCGCCTCTTCCAAGGAACGAGGGGACCGTGCGGCAGAGTTTCAGTTTCAGTTTCTTTTGCCGGTCAAGATGTCCGTTAAAGTTGAAATCTTCCGGACAAAATTAGAAAAGTACCGGTCAAAGGTCTTCTTTGTTATTTATTGAGCTTTAAAACAAATGAATAACGACTCTATATCATAAAACACGGAGGACGGAGATCTCTTTTTCTCCCCCTCTTCTGACAGCCCAGCAGCTGATCAGAGCACGTCTCCCCTCTCTTGCAGGGGGGCGTGGTCAGCAGAATCAGACCCGTAGACAGCAAACAGCACATAGAGCGAAATGAGGCATGGCTAAAATGCATAATCTGTTTGGTATTTTGAAAACAGAAACGTATAAATATACCTTATATAGGTATGGCCCTACAATATATCATTTAAATATAGCATGATAGGTCCACTTTAAATTCTCCATTAAAATGACAACTTGAAATGGAAATATAGTCCCATATGGTTATCAACCGGGGGGGGTGTGTGTGTGTGTGTGTGTGTGTGTGTGTGTGTTCTATTCACAGAGCCTGCCGAGGCTATAAATTACTTTGATTTGTTGTTTAAATAGGGGGCCTCCAAAACCCATCAGGCCCTGGGCGCAGCGTGAGAAAAAAATAACGAGAAACAGTGAAATCTTGCTAGTTAACTTCAGCTAACTTTATGCAAGCGGCAACATGGATAGATTTTTAATGAAGTTACCTAAAGTGAAAGAGGAGACAGCGGCTGGCAGAAAACGTCACTTGCACACTTTTGGCTGTCTGTGGAGACTGAGTTCCCCCACCTCGCCAAAAAGGCTGTAAAAGTGCTCATTCCCTTCACCTCCGCCAACCTGTGTGAGTGCGGGTTTTCCGCATTGACTTTGATCAAAAGTACCGGTCAAGCAGGGGCGGATCTACCGGGGTGGCATGGGGTGGCAACTGCCACCCTAAAAATAGCCTTGCCACCCCAGCTGCCACCCCAGTTGGCAGCTTTGTTTTTAAATAAAAGTTGTGGCTCATCGGACATTTATGAGAGAAAATCCCTAATGTCCGAGTGCAATGGCGCATTTCCACTACTGCGCAGAGCTGGCTTTAAGCGTGCCGAGCCGTGCGGGGCCCGTTTTTGGTTGCGTTTCCACTAGGCGTAGTACCGGCTAGCGGGTACTATTTCACAGTTTTTCTGGCCCCATAAAATCAAGGTTCTTTCCGGGCCAACAACCAGGCTGAGTCGGGCTGAGTATGCTAAACTAGAGAGAGAATCGCTGGCAAGGGGGCTACAACTACAACAAAATGAACATATTTGACCGTGATTTAATTGCAATACACGTTTCAAAATGATGCCGAAGTAACAACATACTGATATCGGTTAGTAAAAACCATGAATTAATGCTTTGGTCCCCACGTCTCCTGCTCAGATATCAGCTGCTGGGCTGTAAACTTTAACGGACATGTTGACCGGCGAAAAAATGTTAACGGAAACTCTGCCGCACGGTTCCCTCGTCTCTTGGAAGAGGCGGAGAGGTGGGTGTTTTTCATCTGCTGGTGGACTACCGGAGAGATATACAGCAGGAGAACACGCGGTCCACCGCGGAGAATAAACAGAAGGGCAACCATGCTCCGGGGTCTTCTTCGCTGCTTTTGGTGGAGGAAGTTACAGCGCCACGTACAGGCTCGGCATATGTACTGCAGCTTTTCCAGCGGTTGGAGCTAAACGGAGCTGTCTCGTGTGAACAGACACTTTTCGGTGTCTATTGCGTGTGGACGGAAACCATTTTTGCGATTGTGTTTGCGTTTTACCGTATGCGTCCTCGTGGGGCCGCAGCCTTAGTCAAAACACTGAATGTTTACACAACACTCATCCCTGCCCTGCTTTAAAGACACACACACTCACACACATGCTCACACACATGTGAGAAAACAACAGGGGAGTAGGAGCCTGACGCCATAGGTTAAATTGGGTTTATTATAACTAACAGGTGTTAGCTAACTTGAAGCAACAACAACAATGAATATTCCATAGCCTTGTTGCTAATTGGATTGGGTTGCTAGACTAATAGTAGCTAAGTAGTTAATCTTAGTTTCTGCCATTCATCTAGGTAACATGATGTGGAAAGCATAGTGGAGGACAATGATGAAGTGGAGTGAGAGGGGCCATATGGTGAGAATGCCAGACTACAGAGTCACTTTAAACAGCTGCTTGGAAATCATTACGAAAGCATTAAATAAGAGAGAATCGGCAACATTGCAGATGAGCAACACGATTACTCCCAGACACATTCCCACATTTAAACCCACTACAGTGGTTAGCATGTAATAAGGGAATATATAATACCTGTCTAGCCGGGTTTTACAAAAGCTACTCTTAAAAAGAAAGAGTTTTTATCGCTCAAATGACGAAAAGGACAAGGACATCCCTCTGTTGGAGGGGCAAAGGAGCCTGGTGGGATTCTTTTCGGAGTATTGAAGATCGTTTCCCCGACATCGGCCTCTTTTCAGCTTTTCGTATCTTGGACCCACGGTGCCTGCCACAGGACAACACGGAACGTGCACGATTTGGACGCGATGAGCGGTGGAGCACCCGCGTGAACTGCGAGTGCCGGAGCCTCGCAGCGGCGAAACTGAGGCTCTGCGTGTGTGTGTGTGCGTGTGTGTGTGTGTGTGTGTGTGTGTGTGTGTGTGTGTCAGAGTTCCCGTTAGCCGGTAATTACCGGACTATGACCGGTAAAATATGCTGAAGACGGGCAAATCTAAATCTCTCCAGTCAAAATGTCCGGTCAAAATAATTTCCCTTTAGCGCAATACCGCATCAGTTGCGCCATTTATGTGACAGACAAAAGAGTATGTGACAGACAAGAATAGTCAATTCTAATGTCTAACACTTAATGTGGAGAAAGAGATGTCCTGTATGGGTTGATTGTGCGTTGATCTGTTGGTAATGCCTCGGGGTTCCGGTGGGCATTTAAACAAATGCATAATGCTGCGCTCACCCGGTTGCATAGCGACGCTTATTGTTTAGGTGTCTTTTAATAAGCAGGTAGTCATATCATTAGCTAGAACTAGCTAGATCTAATCGATATGGACATAAACGCGAGTAAAGTCTAATCTGACGGGAGAGAGAGATCAGCTGACGAGTCGACACGCAGCTCTGCATGATCACCTGCAGCGGCGAGCGGAACAACACACACACTTCAGGTTAGAACATCACACGTAGCTATTTTAATTACCTCTCAAAATACCTAAACTAGTTATAGATATGTTTAGTTTTACTGTCGGGTCACTCATTACTGGATCCGCGAGCTGCATGATACTGACGGGCTGTCGGGAGAGGGAGAGAGCGCTCCGTTTATTATTCCCCTGTTACTGTACACTTTTGAATAATTAATCCACTATAATTAGTTTGTTTAATATCGAATAATATCAATTCGTTTTAAAGCTCAATAAATAACAAAGAAGACCTTTGACCGGCACTTTTCTAATTTTGTCCGTAAGATTTCAACTTTAACGGACAATTGACCGGTGAAGAAATATTCTAACGGGAACTCTGGTGTGTGTGTGTGTGTGTCTCATAGCAGAGTATATGTTCTGCTTCATCATTAGAATATTTATTAGGGGTGTAACGGTTCACAAACATTTCGGTTCGGTATGTACCTCGGTTTTTAGGTCACGGTTCGGTACAGCAGAAAAAATGATCACAAAACATCAAATGTTTTTGGGGGTTTTTAATTATTATTAAACTGTGAATAATGTATTCACTCAAATAAATACAAAATATAATAAAATAAACATTAAGGTGCAGCATTTCCATGAACTGAAATAATCGCCGTTGATGCGGCTGTTTCTTTTCAAACCAGCTCAGCCAGTTCTTACTTTTGCATATTGGTGTATTTAGTTTAGCATGAGTTGAAAACAACTGAAGGAGCATTCACAGGGATTCTTTTTTAAATTTGAATATTGTATATCGCCATTTAGCCTAAAAAAACTTTGATATAATATTTGAAATATCACCAAACCCTAGATTTCAGTAAATATTGGTCTATAAATCTTTTTGTCAGCTAGCATACCCCAACAGGCTACATAAGCTAAAAGGCTAACAGGCCAGCATGGTCAGATGATACAATGGAGATATGCTGTGTTCCAGTTGTACTGGGAAGTGGGAGTATCCGAGTTCCCAGTCAGAAATGTCAACTGTCGCGCCCTCTGAGATAGGAGATAGCTCGCCATACCCGAGATCATGATTTAAAATGGATTATCTGCATATGAACATTAAGAGAACCCTTTGATAATATGCCATTTATAGCTCTTCTGTGTTATTTGTGTATCAACTGTACATATGGTTCTGCTCATCTTTTATCTGTGGATATGTTGCTATGACGTTTGTATTCACAAAATAAAGTAGTTATCAAACGGTATTGCTAACAATGGGTAACCCGAGATGACTGCTACTGGAACTGGGGTGTGCCTTATTCCCAGTTCCGACCCCGAATTCCAATGTAAATACAATCGTTTTCAGGAACCTTACCTGGTCTGCCACTCTGTAAACCTCGTTCTTGTCGCTGCAGTCACACAGATAGTAGTGCACTCTGCTGGCTCCGCTCTCTTTAGCCAGCCTGGCCGTTTCCTTCATCCCCTCCTGGTTAATATCCCACAACACCAGCACAGTGTTGAGAGCCGCAAACTCCTGAGCCATGAGGCGACCGATCCCACTGCCCGCCCCAGAGATCAGGACCACCTCTCCTTCTATGTTCTTCCTCTTCCTGGGCACAAACAGGTGGACGAAGGACTCCAGATTGTACCAGATGGACATCAGGAGGACTTGCAAGGTTTCCAGGATGAAATTCATGATGGATCTAAGAAGGAAAATACAGAGAACATACATTACATAATGAGATAGCAGGCTAAACCCAAGTCCAAGGTTTAGATATTTGCGTTATGTTAAAGGTCCCATCATATGCTTTTCCGGTTATTACCCGTCCCCTTGTGTGTTATGAAGGTTTTTATGCATGTAAACTGTCTGCAAAGTCACAAACCCTCAAAGTACACCCTGTAGCGAGTAAAACTCTAACGGCCCGTCCACACAGCAGCGTTAAAAAAATCTTGGAGGTGGGCGTATCTGAAGCTTGGGGATTTTTTGCGAGCAAGGCACCAACAACCAATCACATGAATCTCCCGCCCCCGACATACGAAGCAAAAAAGCCCGAAGTAAACTGGATATAAACTCCCCAAACAGGCGAAAACCTACCACTGTCTCTGCCACCTCCCTCCATTCCCTACCGCTAATTTCTCCTCCATTTTTTGGAATATGAGGAAATGACCTGCGGTATAGAGTGGCGAAGTCCCTCCCCTTCCGGTGGACCTCCATGGGACCTTATTTCGGAAAAATGATGTGTTGAAGTCAATGGAGAGAGAAAGATTATCTTTCGATCCCGTTTGAATTGTGCCACGAATTACACATATGATGTTTATCAATTTAAAAGATAATAAGTCAAAAAAAAAAAAAATGTGTCGTAAAACTGTGAAGTAACACATTTGTTTGTGTGAAATGCAATTTCAACCATTTGTGCAGATAGCATGAAGTAGAAAAGATCGCCGATCGCCAATGCTAACGTTAGCGTTAGCATTTCTCCCCCGGGCTTAAATTGTGTATTATAGAATGATCACACCGGTGACAGTACTCTTCAAAGGGTTCACGAAATATGACTACTACTCTTACCGTTTAACATTTTGGGTTACTTAATGTTACTTCATGTTAAGGCTAATAAAAATGACAAGGCTGTAATGCCAACTAACGTGCTAGCTACTAGCTAGGTAGCTAACTTGATAAAGCCACTCCTGGTCCTTTCATCAGACGGGAAGCAAAAGAACGAGCAAGACCCATTGCTGGTATGATAACAACCTGGTACTAAGCACACAGGCATCTTGTTAAAGTTATCTTATCTTAGCCAGCGCCATATAGATAGATTTTATCTATATGGCGCTGATCTTAGCTATCTCTTAGTGGAGGAAAACAATTGTGACATCATTTACGCGACTCTGGGATTTGTAGTCTTTCTTGTTGCGTATTTTTCATAGTCTTATATTTCAACAGTTTTACGACAAACTGTGACTTTTTTGACATGGAAATTATTTTTTAAGATTGACAAACATCATATGTGTAATTCATGGCACAATTCAAACGGGATCGAAAGATACGTTTTCTCTCTCCATTGACTTCAATACATTATTTTTCCGAAGTAGATGGGCGTGACTTCGCCACTCTATGTCTCTCCCAGCATACACGCAGTTTGATTGGCTAGCGCTTGAACTGTCAGATTTGCATACACGGGATTTGATGACGCTTCCACCTCAGCTTCAAAAGTTGAACATTGCTCAACTTTGAATCCTGAAAATCCTGAAAATCTCCGCTCTGCTGCCCACAATGCAGTTCGGCGAAAAGTGAGGCAAAGTGACGTCACTCACTCAGCCTTATCTTTTCTCAGCCGCGGTGCTCCGCACACACACACACAGAGTGTGTGCGGTCAGGCTGAGCTCTGCGGTGTCTCGCTGTCTCGCAGACCCCACGCAGCAACCACGCAGCAACCAGGAAACGACACCAGTAATCCAGCTCACACTGTCCGCTCCTTGAGCCCCACAGGGTGGAGCAGCGAGCCCCGCAACGTCCCGCCAACACGGCACCCAGACCCCACGCAGCATTCTCATCTGTTTGTCATTGCTGGTGTCATTTCCTGGTTGCTAACAAACGCCATTGTAACACATAATAACTGATGTTCAGCTGCAACGGTGGTGGACTCATCAGAACAGAGTGGGCGAGCTGACCAATCAGAGCACAGTGGGCTCACAGGGAGTGGGGGGGGCAGGAGCTCCAACAAGCTGTTTAGGACAGAGAGTGAATACACATACTATACAGAGATGCTGTATGAGAAACCAATGTGAGTTTGGAACATTGAACGTAAATCTATTCTAGTAGACCTCAACAATGGAATTATGATCAGTAGAAATGGCCATGACATGGGACCTTTAATGTTTACTTTTCTCTCATATATTTTACCCCACTTGCCAGAACCTGTGAGTGAGCTCACCCTGAATGGATCAATAGATCGGCCACATGTGGGTCTCACATGGGAAATGATTATGATTACCTGAACCCATATTTACATACTGTAGATCAGGGGTGTCAAACTCAAGGCCCGGGGGCCAAATCTGGCTCGAGACTTCATTTTATGTGGCCCCGCAAGAGCTTGCAAAGAATATAATAAGTTTATTATACGGTTACATGCCACTTTACAGAAGCAGGTTGCCCATAAACTACATGTCCCACAATGCATCTCGTGTTGTGACATGCGCACTGAAGAGACTTGCAATTATTTGCCCATGACTTCTGCTTTCAGACGTAGTTAATTACTATGTTATTATACTATCCGATAATAATCCAATTCAGAGGCAATAATGTAATATAATACATAATTTTATATATATATTATATATATGTATATTTATATAGTTACAACCGGCCCTTTGAGTGCAAACATAATGCTAATGTGGCCCGCGATGAGTTTGACATCCCTGCTGTAGATGAAGAGAAACACTAGAAACCGGCATGTTTTTCACTTAAACATAAATTGGAATGACACAAAATAGAGCCTGGGAATGGTCCTCATTTATAACCATCCTGTTTTAAGCACTTGTACACTTTAAACTGTCGAATGTGAGGTACAAAAAAGGGTCCATGTGTGTCTCTAAGGGTCAATGAGGACAGCTATTATTTAAAATGACATTTACTTTTGGAATTGTTATGTTAATCTACTTATACATGTATCACTTTAGCACGAGATTTAACTAAATTTGCATGATTTTTACATATAGTTTATATTCAAATTCAAATCTAAATGATGGATAATGTATAGTTACACTTTTAAGATGAATGAAACTAAAATTAATCTCAACAAAAATTGGCTGTTTGGTATATTGTAACCACTCAGCGGTGGAAGAAGTACTCAGATCTTGAACTTGAGTACAAGTAGAAGTACCAGAGTGTAGGAATACTCTCCTACAAGTAAAAGTCATGCATTCAAAATGTTACTCAAGTAAAAGTAGAAAAGTATTAGGATCAAAATATAGTTAAAGTACCAAAAGTAAAAGTAGTCATTCTGCAGATTGGTCCATTTCAGAATAATATATATGATATGTTTTATAATGATTGATCATGAAAGTGTTCTCAAAGCTGGTAAAGGTGCAGCTAGTTTGAATGACTTTGTATACTGCAGGGTAGCTTGTGAATTTACTCCAGGTGGAACTAAAGTCTGATTTAACACTTGATTATATTTCACATCATTCATCCACATCTGTGAAGTAACTAAAGGTGTTAAATACATGTAGTGGAGTAAAAGTACACCATGTACCTCTGAACTGTAGTGGAGTAGAAGTACAAAGTAGCAACTCATTGAAATACTCAAGTCAAGTGCAACCTGGTTATCAATGAATCACTTCAGCATCAGCTTTAGCTATTTGCATGTTTTTTTTTGTGTGGAATAATATCGCGTGCGAATTAAGACGCTGGATTGTCAAAATCATGCGGTGTGTGTTCTTAAGGGTTGCCTAACACGGATAGTACACTTTCCTTTAAAATACAATACTAGTTATCACTGAGCGATAAACTAAAGACAAATATCGACTTTTTGTAAAGAAAGCAAAAAGTGGCAGATAGGACAGAGCTTGATAAAGCGTTTAATTGACAGGAGCGTCTAACTTACCGTTATGCTGTGAGCTACCGTTAGCGAGAGTTGTGCAGGGCTCCGCGGGAGGTAAATAAGTGAGACTTTGCTCACCGCACAGGCTTCTGTTGCACAAGCTCTAATCAAACGTGCCTTAACGTTATCAGGGTAAAGTTGATAAAAACAGCTCGGTGTGGTGAAGCTCGGCTGTATATACTTCCTGGGAGTGGCTCCGCCCTGTAGCCTCTGGAGTTAAAAACAAAGCAGTTAGCGCCGTTCACATCACACAGCAGCTGGACTCCTCACCGCCGACCAATGACGCGGAGAGCCGGATGTGCCATGTGACTGTCAGCCAATCCCCGCCCGTAGCGTCTCCTCTGCCCCGCAAGGTGTTCTGGGGCTTGAAGTGCCACTATACATTTTATTTTATTCCTACTAAATGTTAATTTAATAATAATAATACATGTTATTTATATATAGCGCTTTTCCTGGTGCCCAAAGGACACTTAAATATCTAACTTTAATAACACAGAGTGTTACGTCATTAATTAGCAAACAAGAGTAAAAGAGAAACCTCAATCACAATAGTGTATTCTTTTTTTAACAAGATTATTTAACTTTACTGAATAACCTGACATTTGAAATATAGAATTGTCAATTAAAAGTGAATAAGTAATATTAATTTATGCACAAACTAACTAAAGTCAAAAACAAGCACGTACAAATCATTGCATGATGCAGGATGCCTGTGTTAATTTACACTAATACAATGTTTTTAGCTTATCAGCCTGTTTTTTGTTTAGTTTAATTTTCCATTTAATAAGAAATGTTCCCAACGAGGAAGTTAATGATTGTTGTCTCACAGTTTTTATTGTGCATTCATATAGCTGAATCTTTCTCTGACCAAATACAAACGTATCCTTAAGGCTTTGTGAGTGAAGACATTCGACTTGTTTCCCTCAAGACGTGGCTGTCACTTTGTTTGAGAGGGGCCCTCATTTTCCATGAGGCTGTGCATGAACAAAAACATAAATAAAAAAAACAATCAGCAAGCAAAACTGTTGTTTTATATCAATAATATCAATTGGTCAATAAATCTTCCCTGGGTTCATTATTATTGACCATTCAAAGTGCTTATAGTTGCATGTGTCACAGGGATGTTCAGCGATAGGTCTGTAATATGTCTGTCAGTGAATATGAGTGAGTGGACTAGTTTGTTCTGCCATGACTTTTGATCAGATGCTTAGTTTAGATAACCGCCTAAACAAATGATATGATTGTAGGAAACTGAAATCAGCCTGTGTGGCCTTTACTTTGGACTACAATGAATTTGCCTATTGTCTTGCTGTGTTTTAACCCCATGGTTACCTAAATAAGCATTCATGCATTTCTTTATATTCATGGAGTTACTGTCACGTTTATATGCAAACATTAGGCATTGTGAGTGTGAGAGGGAGCTACAGTTTAGCCTGTAAACACAGATGTATGGATGTTATTATTGATAAGGACATCACTTTTCTGAATACCTAAATTGGCAAAAGCACATGCATTTTAAAGGTGCAATGTGTAACATATGCTAAAGCCACCCCGGATCCTAGTCAACAAAAGGTGAATTACACAAACCGTAGAGTAAATAAACAGATATCTAATCCTCAAATGAAGAAAATAATATAGCAGAATTATTTTTCAGGGACTCCAATAATAATTAAAGCTGCAAGCAGCGTTGAGCGGGTCTTCGACGCTCCGCAG
>CALSBW010022588.1:0-16762 GCA_943590975.1 Lindbergichthys nudifrons | reverse complement strand
GCAAAGTGCAGAATACCGTTTTGATAATCGATAAATGTGTGTAGTCTTTAATATTAAACATGATCGCTGGTTGATAGCCACAGAAGTTGTATCACAGTTTAATCTGAGCGGATCACAGTTTACCACAGCTCTCCACGCTGCGTTGGAGATGGGTGTAAACAACTCAGACAGACTGTATGTTTCACTAACAGACTGTCTGAAAGTATAAACGAGTCTCAAATCAACATCATATTAATAACGATATATGATACAAATATAAGATTGACAACAAGAACAAGCCACATAAGTCGTATCACAAGTTATCCTGGGCGGATCACAGCTCCACAGCTGAAGACTTCTCCACGCTGCTTTCAAACTGTGAGTAAACAACGTGTGCTTCACTTGGAGGCTGTCTGAAGGTATACACAGGTCTCAGATGGACTTGGTATCACATTAAGAATGATATTCAGTAATAAGTCTGGCAAAAATAAATGGTTTAAATTATTTATTCAAGCGTGCAATGTTTTGAACACACATCCCCAGTCACCTCATGTGTCTTTTTGTAGTCCTCGCTGTACGCGTCCGGATATCGGCATCGCAACCACAACCTCACACACTGGTACTGAATGTGCATCAAAGTGTTCCTATCCAGACAAATATACCAAAAGATGAATGTAAACGACAGAAGAAGCGATCGAAATGTGTATTTCCTGGTTATTTGACAAAGGCCACGCCCCTGATACATCTGTCTAAAATAATAGAATATCACCAGTTGTTCGGGCCACAATTTGTTCGGTAACAGCGGCAGGCTGTGGGCTGAGCGGAGCGGCGCTGTTCGGGGTTGACCGACAACGATGGACCACCGTGAGGGGTGAGGGGGACGCTGCTGTACCACAGCATGACACTCAAAACAACACTTTCTCTGGCTGTAATAATCCACGTGCATTTGGGAACATTAAACTCTCCAAATGTAAACAGGAAGCAGGTAAACCCGGCAATCAGAAAGAACCGGAACCGGAATTTCTTTCAGACCGTCAATAACTCAAGAACAGTCTGGGATCCCAAAGCTAAGCCATCAGGCCTTTTAGGGGGACATCTGAACATAAGAAGCATCAAATCTAAAAGTGAGCAAGTCCATCAACTTTTAATGGACTCCAATTTAGACTTTTTGTGTTTATCCGAGACCTGGCTTCATGAGTCCGCCCCCACAGCAGCCGTGGTAACGCGGGGGTAACACAGATGATATACCGGGTTTTAACATTTACCGGAAGATAGACGCGGCTCAAAAGGAGGCGGGGTTATGATTTATGTCAAGGACAGTATTCCCTGCAATGAAATACAGTGGTCAAATTGTAAAGGATTGGAAACTATCGGTGTTAATATAACTCTGTCACCACAAATGTCATTTGCTCTTATTGTAATTTATAGGCCTCCATCTTCAAATAATCTTTTTTATGAACATTTTAAGAAGTTATTAAGAGAATGTAATTTCAACAAAGAAGTTATTAGAATGGGTGATTTTAACATTAACTGGGAGGATAAATCGGCCAGAAAGAATCTAAAACAGATAACTGATCAGTTTGACCTTGTGCAACTGATCAGTGGACCTACAAGAATAACAAATTCAACCAGCACTCAAATTGACTTCATATTTAGTAACAGACCAGAGAGAATTTTTAAATCCTTTATCATGTTAACTGGTCTTTCTGACCACAATATGACTTTAGTCACCAGGAAATTAACCAAAAAGCGTTTTAGCCCTTCCGTCAGGAAATATGAATCTTGTGGAATCCCCAAAAACAAATATGAGACCTTTACAAATGCTGTTGAACAGATTAAATGGGAAGATATTTTTGCCTGGAATAGACCATGAAGAAGACAGTAAAATGTTCTCCAACACATTAGAGAGGACTATTAACAACTTCAAATGCAGAATCAAGCATAGAAATAACAAACACACTGTCCCTTGGATAAATGAGGATATTTTCAGACTAATGAAAGAACGTGATCTAGTCTTAAAAACTGCAATCAAAACTAAATAAAGCCATGACAGAAGTCATTTTACTATGCTTAGGAATAAAGTTTTAAAGAAATTAAGGAAAGCTAAGGCAGATTTATTTTTAACTATAATAGACAAGGCAGGAGGTCATTCGAAACTGATCTGGGACCAGTTAAAAACATTAACTGGTAATCAACATAGGGAAAGAAAACAGTTTGAACTTAAAGTAAATGGTAGGCTTATAAACACTCCAGGTGATGAAGCTGAAGTTTTAAATCACTATCTTATTGATTCTGTTGCTAACATTGCACAGCGTTTTTCTCCTGACTGCACAAGTAATTGTCAAATTGATACAATGGAGCCATCTTTCAGCTTAAGAAACACAACTGAAGCAGAAGTTAAAAGAGTAATTCAATCCCTTAAACCATCTAAAGCAAAGGATATATTTGGTATGGATGCAGTTATGCTCAAAGACCTCAGTACAACTCTTTCTCATCCTATTGCCAATATCATCAACCTCTCTTTCTGTCAAGGAATGTTTCCAAATGTTTGGAAGCCGGCTGTAGTCATCCCAATCTTTAAAGGTGGAGATCCAATGTCTACCAATAACTACCAATCAGTATCCTTCCTACAGTATCAAAAGTTGTTGAAAAACTTGTAGCTGAACAAATTATGAACCATCTGAATAACAGTGCTTTTTCTCTGCATCCAATGCAATTTGGCTTTAGGGCCAAATACTCTACAGAAACAGCCAACTGTTTATTCACAGAACAAATCAAATCCAAAATGGATAAAGGTGGTGTTGTAGGAGCAGTGTTTCTCAACTTAAAGAAGGCCTTTGACACTGTTAATCACAACAAACTCATATCTAAGCTATCCAGCATTAACTTCTCCACACAAACACTTAAATGGATAGAATCATATTTGTTCAACCGTTCTCAGTATGTCAGAGTACAGAATAATCAATCATCTAACCTCCAGCTGTCCACAGGTGTCCCACAAGGGTCAATTCTGGGTCCATTGTTATTTTCATTGTATACAAACGACTTACCATTGACATGTCCTGACACAAACATCCAAATGTATGCTGATGATACTGTAATGTATGTTCACGGAGGCAGTCTGACACAAGTGGCTAATGAACTGACGAACAAGATGGTTCATGTAACAGCTTGGTTGGAGCAATGCTGTCTGCAACTAAATGTCAGTAAAACTGTATGTATGTTCTTCACCAAAACCAAGTCCTCCTGCGTTGAGCCAGATGTGTTTGTGTCCGGGGGGAGGCTACAGGTGGTCTCACAGTACAAATACCTGGGGGTCTTAATTGATTCAAGACTCAATTTTAAGGCTCAGGTGAAAAAGGTTTGCAACAGGGTCAAATTCAGTCTGTCAAATTTGAGGTTTACCAGGGACTGCATGTACATGCACTCTATAGGGGCGTTCACACCAAGTACTTTTCCCACAGTAGTTCATGAGAACTTTAGTTCATGAGAGCTCTTTTAGTTCTGATGAACTAAAGCAGATCGCGTTCACACCAAAATGAGTTCCTGGGGGTGGATTAGGCAAATGAGCCGCTGACGTCACTTCTTCTTCTTCTGCTTTGGGCTTACTGGCAGGCCGCAAACAACTTCACGGCGAGTACAGTAGGTGGCGGTATGCACCTTAAAGTTGCAATTCGCCAAAAAACCGAGAGAAGAAGAAGAAAAAAAACGTCCGCTTCCGCTGTATGCTTCTGTTTACCTTCCGACCTCAGACACGGTATGGAGTTGACGTTTTGGTGGTCGTGTTATACAGCTTCGTAACTGAGCTATTTAAGCCAATAACTCAGCCACAAATACAAATACAGATCGACCATTCAAATGCAATAGAAATGCTGAGTCGGAGGCGAAGGCGGTTAAGAAGCCTTAACAAAAGGATTGGACGCTATGGACATGTTTCGCCGTAGGACAGCTGAGGATGACGGCCGTTATCACGCCCAAAGAACAGCAATGGTACGTTCATTAAATCACATTAATACTATCTAATGTAGGATTTATGGAGTTATGTAGGGCCAGATGTTCCAGATATGCGAATACTACGGAACGCGTCGTGTCCCGCGCTCTCTCTGGGTGAACAATAGAACATCGGCCTGGTGGGAGAAGGTGGTGCCAACGTACACCAATGTGCAGTGGATCAAAGATTTCCGAATGTCCAAGGGCTCTTTTCAACTCCTCTGTATTCGCCTGGAAGCAACGTTGGGGAGACGCAACCTAAAAAAATCGCCGCGGGGCAAGACACGCGCACAGCCCTTATGAGGCATCTGAACAGCATGGAAATTGTAAATTGACAATAAAGCTGATCTTTTGTACAGTGCATTTGGTTCTCTCTTTTATTTACCAGTCAACAGACACAATTACAATAGTGCAGACACACCTTAGTGCAAAGATGAAATGTCAGTATCAAAACAGTACTCATACTGTATATTTGTATATTAATAGGAGTATATTATTATGTTAAATGTGTGTTAAAGACAATGGGATGAGGTTGAAAGCTCTTTAAAAACGTTTGTATACCATCTTTACTGTGATAAATACATACATGTTAAGCATACACACCTGAAGAACTACGTTACACACACACAGGTTAGTCTGTGTACCGCTGCACTGCTGCTGGTTTAAACAAAGACAGTCATGATGCTAGTGCCGTGCATGTAGGTTCTCTTTTATTTATCAGCAGCAGATCAATAAGTGTCAGTATCAAAACAATATAATAACAGTGGCAATATATATATATATAATAACAATAGGTAGGCTCAGCAGCAGACACACCTTAGTGCAAAGTTAGGTGTCAGTATTAACAACAGTGGCATATATATATATAATCACAATAATACAAAATGAACTGTCCCAGGTGTAGGCAATTTGGGGTGAAGTGTCTTGCCCAGGGACACAACGACATCCTGACTGCAGTGGGGTTTGAACCTGTGCTCCCCTGATCCAAACACCAACGCACCAGACCACTGCACCACACGCCTCCGAACAAGTCATTGTACAGTTTATCAACGACGACAAGTTTTTCTTAATTTTTGTATTGAAGGCCTGTTGGATTTAATCAGCTCGCTTAGCACTGCCAGAAGCCCAGCCTGAAAGGTATTTTGTTGCTCCACCTGGCACCATGAGCAGCTGGTCGTCCGATTCCTGGGCCTTGTGTGAATGCAGCAGCCGTTCGTCGTGCATCTCCTTGGCACGCAGGTCCTCATTCTCCTTGCTGACCATGGCACGGCGGTCCATCGCCATGATGGTGTCAAGGAAGCTGTCATCGCGTGCCCACTTTCCTAAGATGAAATATGCAAGATACAAGATCAGTTTAATCGCAACAACGAGACAACATTGTCCAACATTGGACATGGTGCAGGCAGGGACAGTGTACAAAATGCAGGTGTAAAGTAGAAGATAAGATAGGATCAAATAATATCAAATAAAAAATAAATATCAAAGTGCCCTTATTTATTGTTTTGTGCTTAATGTATGCTTGAACTTTGTTGTATAGGGATTAGTGGACATCAGTTAGATGTGTAACCTTCTTTCAAGGCCAGAGTAGTTACAGTGTAAGTGGATTGACATCTAACATAACATGGCTGAGTACAATTATAACAATCAATACAAAAAAGGAAAAATAAATAGAATTTCAATTACATTTCTACTTAAATGTGCAAAAATATTAGAACATCAGTCTTTGTGGCATGCAGGTAATCAACTGTTTAAGCTTTTACCATTAACATGTAGAATGAATGTTGCAAATGACTTGAAATTATAGCAACTACAATGTATTGTTAGAGGTAGCATTATGTCCAGCTAGCATGCTAATTGCTAACGTTATATTATCGTTTTATCCCGGAGGGGAAAACTAGTTTCTAATCCAGAGAGAAACACCTCGCCTGAAACACACGATTAGTGCCATGAGTTAGTGAAGCAATTACAGAACATTGCACACTTATTCACAAGTCAAAACGTGTTCATAGCGGGCACGTCTGAGAATAGCTAGCTAGCTAGATGTTGTTAGCCAGCTTGGACCTATGATAGCAAGTTCTAGCATGGCTA
Organism: Lindbergichthys nudifrons; assembly: GCA_943590975.1. NCBI lineage: Eukaryota > Metazoa > Chordata > Actinopteri > Perciformes > Nototheniidae > Lindbergichthys > Lindbergichthys nudifrons. The sequence goes on along the minus strand of CALSBW010022588.1, from coordinate 10,705 downwards.
GCTCGATCTACTGAGCAAATAAAAGTACATCTAAGACCAGTATTGTGCAGATTAAAACAGTGCAGTGCATATATTTTATTTTACCTTCGTAGTTGTCCCGACATGACTTTGCCAGGTCTGCTAACTTTGCTGAGCCACGGAAACTGCATTCAGTAGAAGCTTCTGAATGCGGCGCTTCGCGTCCTCGGAGTAAATCGCCAGAAGCGCCGACACATCCTCATGACTCCACCGCTCCGATGATTTATTTAGTGTTGCTATAATAACTGCTTTCACAAAAGTAATCTCTTCAGGTGCGCTGGCCGAAGCGAGCAAATACAATGGCCGCTTACAAAAAAAAAATCAGAGTCAAGCGGGCGTGGTTTGCATTCCGCACAGCCAATCAGACGTATGAACTATTTTCTCCCACGACAGTCCCTGCTCTCTTGCAGGGACTGAAAAGCGGGTCAGACGAACTAATTTGAACTACTTTAGTTCCTGGGGCTTTTTGGTGTGAACGCAAATATATCGTAGTTCTGATGAACTATTGTGGGAAAAGTACTCCAAAGTACTCCGGTGTGAACGCGCCTTATGGTTCTATCTCACATCACATACTGCTTAACAACCTGGTCACATGCCTGTACAACCACTCTTAAACCCCTGGAATCATTATACAAACAAACACTTAAAATAGTAGATAAGAAATCAGTTTATTCTCATCATTGCCCAATACTCACAAAATATAACTTGTTGAGCTGGGAAAATGTAATGAGATATGCAAATGCTTGCCTCATGTACAAAATAATACACGGCCTTACCTCTCCTCCGCTAAGACATGTTATCACCATACGCACACCTGTAACTAGGTCAACAAGAGGTGCAACAAGAGGAGACTGCGTTGTTCCAAACATGGTTAGTGGAAAATCAGCTCTGTCAACACTGACACAATCTGCACTTTACAACGCTCTGTTTGTACATGTGCCTTGACCTGTTGCTATCTGTCTGCTTTGGGAATATGTATTTTAGTTTTGTTTTTATGTTTTTATGTTTTTATGTTTTTATATATGCTTTTATCATAATATAAGCATCTATGTTGAATGTTGTTTTACTGATTGTATTTAACTGTCATTTGAAGTGAATTTTTTTTTAGGATGACTTTCAACATCTGTCCAGGGACTACAGATGAAAAATAGCCTGTTGGCTAACTCTGGCGCATTTACAGTAATGTCAATCAATGTGCACTGTTCCTGTCAAATAAATAAATAAATAAAATAAAATAATGGCAGGACGAAATGGCTGCTGATTACACCTTAATTGTGGAATGAGCCAGCCCCCTGTCCACCAGTATCTGTAAGTAGGTAAGAATAGAGCCCAGCGTTCACGACAGAGGCTCTAGACTCCTTCCTTCACACCATCGCCGGAATCCCGCCCACTTTGGCCTGTAACAGGCTGTGGTGGATTCTGCTCTTGCTATTGGATAGTCTGAATAACGTTATCAGACAGCCCCACCTGTCTCAGCCTGTCCCTCTCAGGAGCCAAGCCTGGAGAGGTTGGCCCAGAGTGGGTAACGCCCCTATTGCACCTGCTTCCTGAGACAGCGCTCCCCAGACCTGAGGAATCGCCCAGGGCTGGCCCACCATCATCTGTGTTACCCCCGCGTACCACGATGCCAGGCGGCGATCTGGGGCCACCAGGATGATTGACAGCTGTTCCCGCCTCACCCTCTCCAGGAGGGGGGGGGATAAGGTGCAGCGGTGGAAAGGCGTAAAGCAGCTTTCTTGGCCATGGCTCGTGCAAATACGTCGACCCCCAAGGGCGGGTTGTCCCACCGAGCCAGGGAGAACAACAGGGCACAGTGGCTGTTGCGCCGATTGGCGAACAGGTCCACCTCTGCTCTACCGAACTGAGTCCAGACCTGCTTCACCACCTCCGGGTGAAGCCTCCACTCGTCTGGCAGGGGTCCGCCTCTTGACATGAGGTCGGCCCCCCCGTTCTCCCGTCCCGGGATGTGTAGGGCCCTTAGAGACAACACAATCTGTGAAACCCACAGCCACAGGTTCTCTGCTGCGGTCAACAAGGCTATTGAGCGGACTCCGCCCTGCCTGTTGATGTACGCCACTGTGGTGCGGTTGTCGCTCCTTACTAGCACATGTTTGGGTTTGAAGTGCTGTAGGACCAACATCACTGCTTACAGCTCCAGGAGGTTGCTGTGCCGTGCCTCCACCAGAGGCCAGCAGCCACCCACAGCTCTCTCTAGGCACGTCCCCCCCCCCATCCTGTCACTGAAGCGTCTGTGAAGACTGATATAGGAGGTTACCTGCCCCAGTGGAGCTCCCCTCCGCAGATTCTCTGGGGATCCCCAGAATCGGAGGTTGCTCTCTACTGAGGGGGGGATGGTCACCAGACGCCGTTTGTGTCTTTTGAGATCTAAACGAAGGCCGGTAAACCACCTCTGCATGCGACGTGCATGCAGGAGTCCAAGTGGCACTACGGAGTGAGCAGCCGCCATGAGACCCAAAGTCTGCATGATGGTCAAAGCTGTCACCGTCGCCCCCTGACGCAGCCTGCAGACCGCCCGCAAGCTTTCTGTCAGGGTGGCCCGTAGCCTGCCTGCATCGAGCATCACCCCCAGATATTCTACCTGCTGGTGAGGTATGGGGGAGCTCTTCTTCCAATTGATCGCAAAACCTAACTTGGTTAGGTGAAGGATCAACTGGGCTGTGTGAAACATTGCCCATTCCCTGGACCTGGCCATGACTATGAGGTCGTCCAGATAAAAGAACACCCTCATGCCATGGTCGCGCAGCGGTTGCAGCGCCGTGGCCACACATTTGCTGAATGTGCGTGGGGATAGGGAGTAGCCGAACGGCAGTCTGTTGTACTCGTAGGCCAGGGGTCACCAACCTTTGTTAGGGTGAGGGCTACTTTCAAAAAATAAAACAAGTCAGGGCTACTTTTACTCCTCTTTTCTTTGTTTTTTGCAGTGTATATATTTAGCACATTTTAACATTATGATATGCTGACCTTTAACCTTTGTGTGCTGTTTTCAGTGTTTACTAAAAGAACATGTATTCAATTTAATTATTTTAACCTGCTTTATTTGGGGGTGGACGGGCCTCACCTCCTCTAGGGGGGTCCTCACCTCCTCTAGGGGGGTCCTCACCTCCTCTAAGGGGGACCTCACCTCCTCTAGGGGGGTCCGGGGGCATGCACCCCCGGGAAGATTATTTTTAAATGTTGAAGTGAAATGCATCAATCTGGAGCACTTTGAGCACAACATGAATTGATGGATACAGCTCTCAACACTCAGATGAAAGGGAGCTGTATACTTTTCAATCATCCAAACATCTTTAGAATATGATCACAACCAATAACAAATCATTTAAACTTGTTTATTCTTATCTTATGTTACCTAGTTAGCATTCTTTCTTTTTATTTATGCTTATTTTACTGATCACTCCCCTTGCGGGAGCAGCACGGCTGGCCGGAAGTGAGAAGACGAAAGGCACCTCTCCGTCCTCCTCGTCCATCTCCACCACCTCCACGTCGCCTCGGTCCGGATCGTCCTCAGGAACGGCATATTGTGCCTGCCGGAAATGGTCCAGGCGATGCTGCCGTCGGAGCCGCGGGAGCGCCCGACAGGCACTGCAGGTCGGGGAATGTCCACCACCCTCCATGGCGTGGTCAGCCCCCAGACACTCAAAGCAGAACCGGTGTGGATCCGCGCCCGCGGTCAAACCAGGGCAGGTGGGGCATGGCCGAGCTTCTAGTAATGGTGAGTCCATTGTCGTTTTCTTCTTAATCTTCGTTTCGTTTGAACTCTTCGGTTGTCAGCTCGTCTGAAGAGAAAAAGGATAGTGGGCGGGGGGTGTAGCCGCCTTATATACTGTGGGCCTGCGCGCGCATTCAGGTAGGCTCGCCCCGATTGTCCGGCTACGTTTACGTAACTCAGTAGGTGAAAGCACGCACAGCATGATAGAGAGTAGTACCCATAGAGTCCAGTAGAGGGCGGAGCCTGTGTGAGATATAACAGAGAAACCCTATCTGTCCTCATTATGGTTGCTTACTCAGGCCTGGAGATAATGGTGAAAAACTTCTATATATCTCTTGTCAGAAATATCAGCTCAGCTTTATATATTTCCTTTCCAAACATGGTCTCCAAGCCAAATCAGATGATTGATCACCAAGGCTACAATGGCAGCCAAAGGGATCCAGTGCTCGAGCTGTGAAGCTAGACTCATTTCACGAGAAGTCACTTGCCTCAGCCTGAAATGGGGAAAAAAAGAGGATTTTATTAAAGATGAAGTCCCTACAATCTGCTACATTCTCTGCGCCACTGATCTTCAGCGGGGCACATGGGACTCGAGTCAAAGTCACTGCTGAGAAAATATGCTGGATATTTCATGTTTGTGAATCGCCTGGAGTAGTGGAAAGGGAATACAAACAAAAAACAAGAGGAAGCTCTGGAGAGGCTGTGGTTTCACTGTTTCTCAGATATATTTCTCATCCGGATGACTCAGAGCAAGGCAGGATCTGACCATGAGAGAGAATGACAAAGAGGAGCAGGGTGTCCTCCTCATCCCGTGAGGAGCTGACCCGACTTGCTCCATGAGCCACTTTTGGGTGAAACTCCTCCACACTGCAGCCACAGAATAATGTCTGGGCCTTGGTGCGCTCTATAAATAGCTGCTGAAGTTACGGCTGAGTGGGAACAAGCTGCTCTCGTCACCCCGAGGGACAGAGAGGAGAATGGGAAACACCAAATCCCATGGCCATCCCATCAGGAGGATGTTGAGGAGGATCAACACAAACTGTGATAAGTCTGCTTATCACCTTGTTTTGATGAATAGGAAAAAGCCTCAGTTTCATTTTTTAATGTATAATACCACAGCGTACTGACAGTTTGCATTATTAGTCAAGAGGGCTGCCAACGTTTCCATTTAGTTTTGATATGGTCATATTTAGGGTTATCAACTTTTTTAGAAATTCCTCTAAAAGAAAAATGTATATTAAGAGTTTTTTCTTTTTTCATTTCCGTAATGTTTTAATACATATAATGTATTTTAAGGTGATTCACCTTCATTAAGCAAAACATACAGTATACAGTCAAAGTAAAAAAATACATGTAAAGTGATTAGTGAGTCCTACATTCAAAATTGTACTTAAGTAATAGTATTACCGGCATGGTAAAATGTTTTTAAATTATTAAAAGTACTCAGTATGCAAAAATGGCCCCTTTCAGAGCGTCTAATTATGAAGCCTTCAATGTTATATTTTGACATGATTATATTATATTACATTCAATTATATGATTTATATCATTTGTATTTTGATATAGTTTTGCTCATGCAAACAATATAACTTATTGTGTAATTTATAATCCTTTACTACAAAAATAAATACAAATTCAGTGGCTCTTCTGTAAGGTTTGTCGTGAGGCACAAACATTTCTTAAAGGATATGGGACTGCACAAATGCATCATGTTTAATAGGTGGATCACATTTTTTGTGTAAAAGTTATTACAGCTATAAAATAAAGTCAGTACAATATTTTCCTTTGAAATCTAGGCCAGTAGAAGTATAAAGTAGCATAACATGGTAGATGTACTTGGTTACTGTTCATCACCTTTGAAATGTAGATGAGCACGGATTCAGGCCATTGCAGCACTCAACTACAGGCTTAGAAGCGACATGAGAGGAATATAAACAGTTTCATCTGTGTGCAGAGGACTCTCAATGTCACGCTGTATCTCAATTATTGAAATTGTGTGATGAAATGTGACATTAATAAGCGGTCCAACACTGCAGGCCAGCTACAGCTCACCTCAGGAGGGAGGTGAAGGGAGATGTATCATTTTATGAAACGTGAAATTTATCTACATCAGTGGTTCCCTATCGGGGCTACAGGGACCCTTAGGGGTACTTGAGGGGATTGCAGGGGGTCCCTAAAGATAAATAATGTTTATAAGCCTGGTGTTCGCGGTTTTGTTTGGCGTCGGCAAGTAAGAGTTCCTCCCAGGATGTCGTTGATTTAAAGTGGACCTATCATGCTATATTTGAATAATATAGTGTAGGACCATACCTATATAAGGCATATTTATACTTTTTTTTGTGCAAAATACCAAACAGATCATGCATTTTAGCCATGCCTCATTTCGCTCAATTTGACAATTTCTAGCTCTGTTTGTGCAGGGGCAGATTCAGTGAGAACAGCACCACTTACAGGCCTGGCATATGTACTATAGCGTCTCCAGCGCTTTCGAACGGCAATGGCCGTGGCTGTCTCCTCCTGATTGGTGGAGTTGGCCCAATAGCCACAGCGCCACCGTCCTGACGTCAGGACAGTGTTCAAATCTGGATCAGTTTTTATCAGATCCGTTGCAGCCCCTTTTTTAGAGATTTGGGTATGGAGGAAAATAGAGAGGGTTGTGTTTTCTGACACTTGGTGAGTTCCCTGGAACACCGGGGACACATATTCATGTAGAAAAGACGTACAAAAGTGCATTTTGCATGATAGGTCCCCTTTAAACACCGCTGTAGTTCACGTTAAGGTAGGTACAGTAAGTGAGAAATACAATTCAAATTTTTTTAGAGATTCAGATGTTCCACGACAGCCAGTGTTTAATTGTTTGTTCTATAAACATGTCAAAGAAACATCATTCCAAAGGGTTTAACCTGTTAAGCCCCAAGCCTGTTTTTCAGGTCTCAGGCTCGAAAATGACATTCCCAGAACAAATGACTATATCTTCAATTCTAAAAGGGATAAATTAATAATCTTTTTTCTCAAAGCAATGATAAACCTGTGAGTTGGATGTAGAAGAGTTAGAATCAATATATATGTTTTAAAGTAAATTCAGATTGAATATAGAAATATTTTTTAAATTATAGTTTCTGTCCAAAAAAAAAATTACTTATTGTTGTATCTTGTGATCAATAATTGTATGTCCACAACATAGGAGTAGGTTTAGCTGGTTTTACTTTTGACACCTGCAGAGTGCGAGAGGGGCTTTTCTGCATGTAATGACACCGACTGTAAGACCAGGAACCGGCTGCGAGCCAGAAGCCTCAACGCATTGTTGTTCATGGACTTAAATGGGCCTCCTATCAACAAATGTGACCCTTTCCCATTCATCCAATCGTGGATAAATAACAACCCTGTCTCCTAAAAATTACGTTTCCACAGAACTAAACTGCATTCTCAATTACGTTTAGCTAGAAATGTATTTTATCCCACGTTACGTTTGTTATGAACGTATCTCAAATACGTTTATTTTCTACATATCTTTGCCATTTATTGTCTTGCTTATAATAATGATAATAGTCATTTATAAATATCATTTTAGAGCAGACATTTGAAATCGACGATCGGGCTCGATATATGGTTAAATTAAAATCAGTAGGCGAGGCTGTAATTTCAACACAGTCTCAAAGGCAATGTGAGCGTCCATTCCCATTGGATAACGGAGGATTTTACACCCGGAAGTAAGTATTCTCTTTACTGTCGATTGATTTGACAGTGATATCTGCACTACTCATCAACTCAGAAACACCAGATTATCCTTGTTAATTACACAACATTGATTGGTTTAAATTGTGTACAATGCTTTTGTATTTTTCCCCTTCGATTCGGAGAAACAAATATTTTTTCGGAGTTTAGGATGGCAGAAGACACTACACTACCCAGAATCCTCAGCTATCGTTTGGGACTACACCATGTGCTTTGCTTGACAAACCCCGTGATTAGTCTTCAAGCTCTGTGATTGGATGTTGGAGTGGCAGTGCGCGAAGTTTACACCGAGCGTCAAACAGTAGTTTGAAATGGAATGAAACCCATCGACGGCACACTATTCAAAACAGGAATCGAACGTGCACACAAGGGCCCGTTCTCATTTCAGCAAATGTCCCTCCTCGACTCCTCGACTCCTCGGTCCTCCGGTAGTGACCCGGAAATGAATTTTAGCGCGCCATGTTGAAGGACATCTCATTTCTCGAAATGCACATCGAGGACCGAGCGTCGAGGAGGCTCTCTGGAGGAGCTATAACCGAGGATACACTGATGGGTCCTCCACGGTCCTCCACGGCTCCTTCGTGGATGCATTTCCGGCAACAGAGATGTTTCAAAGAGTCGAGACGCACGGCCGGACTGATCTCAGCCAATGACAGCTCTGCATGCATCCCCTGGATATTATTTTATTAACTGCTTTCATCGCGACGCGATGTTTACAGTGAGAACAGCTGTGAGGTCCGTGCAGAAAGCAGAGCAGTGTGTATAATATATATCACTCAGTATAACAGGCCTACTTTCTTTATTTGCTTTAGTTTAGTAGATATCTACAAACAAAGAGTCGATATTTTTCTAAAACCATTTAGTGCTTCACATAATGAAATACACAACGGCTGTAGCCTGATGATATGCTTTAGGAGCTGTAGGTGTGTGTGTGTGGTGTAGGTGTGTGTGGTACAGTGTGTGCGTAGATGCAGCGGACAGACAGGTCTCAGTTGGTTTGGTGTCCTCTGCTTACTTGTAATACTTGTAAATAAAACTTTTGGCCCGTCATTTATTTCCCTCATTGTAGCGACCAGAGAGGGGGGGGGGATATATCCAGTCTCTGATAGTGTTACGTTATTATGAGAGTGCTCTGTTTGATTCTGAAATTGTATATATTTATATAAATATATACATATATGTGTGTGTGTCTGTGTGTCTGTGTGTGTGTCCGCATCTGTAGCCTGTTATTGTCTCATTATACCGCACTGTGAATGAATTCAAAGTAAATATATAAGTGGTCATGAACACATCTGTCCATCAGACAGAGGGCTGCTGTGCCTCCTGTCATCATTAATGGACGTCTCTTTAAAATGACCGCTCAGAGGAGAGGAGTTCTCATTTCAGCAAATGTCCCTCCTCGACTCCCCTCCTCGACTCCTATCCTCGAGACTTAGTCCCGCCCACAGGAGATGCGAGCGGAGGAGCCGAGGAGGGGCATTTGCTGAAATGAGAAGGGGCCAAGGTACACACAGCATACTAATAATAACTTTGTATTATTAGTGTAGGACACTTATGTATGTATAACATCTGAAGATGTGTAGTTTTATTCATGTTTTTACATAATTTTACAGGATATTGCTATATTATTTCTCATGTTTTACTTCTACACATTAATATCTGATTTGTAAAACATCACAGACAGAAAGGTATATCCGTCATTTAATGGTAAGCTATTGAAATTGTGATTCCATAGATGTGTCTCCCATCACCCAAAACCCCTGACTATTCTCTCAACTCAGTATTTACATTCTTATATTCAAAGAAAATCAGTAATATCTTTAAAAACTACAAGTCCTTTTATATCAGCTGTGCACCGTTATGGTGTAAATATAACCTATCTACCAACTGGATCAAATATAAAAGTCAGCCGAATTACTATTGATACTGCAAGGAGACGTATTGTGTGAAAATAAATGTAATTGTTGATATATTTATGATCCATGTCACGTATTCAGTTTCGGCGGCACTTCTTCCTGTTTGTCCAGAAGTCTTCTCATCAGGGCTCTATAAATAAAGAACTACGGCAGATGTGCAATATTTAATGCAGCCGAACCGTGTATTACAATGCCGTTATGTGATGACTTCCAAAGAGAAAAGCAAGAACACTCGGAATAAAGTATTATTTTATTTTTAAATGTTTTCGGATTTCACATCGCATAAACACCATCTCCCAACGTGCATTGCGGCTAAAACATCCAATCAGCGAGCTGAGGATCTTTCCTACATCTGTTTCCGGTATTGTTCCTGTAATGAGAGTTCACATTTATGCTACATTGAAGGGTGGAATTGACTACACATCTTCAGAAACATCATTTACTTCAGATATACTGTAACTCATAGCAATATTGTAACCATTAAGAAAAGCCAACTGCATTAAAAACCCAGTTAACAAACACTAGGTAGTATTTTACTAAGTATTTTTCCTTCAGTAATGAAGATGTAATTCCAATGTAGACACACCTGAGGTCGCTGTTCAGTCTGTTACGCTGAGCCATGCATTGTCTGGAACGTAAAAGGGACGAAGAAGACAAAGTGAAGTGACGTACTTCCGGTTCCACATGAAAACATTCCCAGTACAAAAACACTGGCATGTAATTTATGTTAGAATTAGGGCTGTCAAGTTAACGAAAAAAAAAAATTAACGCCACTAATTATTTTAACGCGATTAACGCATGTGTATTTTTTGTCCTCGGCCGTAGTTTCAGAGCGCATCGAGTTTAAAATACCATCTACAAGCTGATGCTGACAGCCCCGCTCCTGCCGCCCGCTTGTGGCAGACCACACTTCCACGCTCACCCGCAGGCCCGGACTGGCCATCGGGAGGACCGGGAGGGTGTGTGTATGTGTGGCGCGAGCAAGGCACACCTTACGTGTTGTTGTTAGCATCTGGTGCTAGCTAGCTGCGCTAACGGATATAAGGAGCTGTTTCAATGAAAACAGAGGAGCGACATTTCGCCGACAACTGCGCCTTGCACTTGACTTTATGCAGGTAGCCAGACAGTGGGACATTGTACAAAAAGTCAGCACACTCAGCACGGATAGTGCGCGCAACATGATTGCAGCGTCCAGGCAGCTCCCGTTTGAGCATATATGCCTTGAGCTGCACATAGCTCCAACGATCCATCACAGTGTCTCCACACACACACACACACACACACACACACACACACACACACACAC
>CALSBW010022586.1:0-12362 GCA_943590975.1 Lindbergichthys nudifrons | reverse complement strand
CTGGTCTCCCAGCTGTGTGCGTCACTCTTTAGTGTCCCCTGGTCTCCAGCTGTGTGCTGAAGATGTTTCTTCATGTGGAACCTTTGGGTTTTGATATCTGCATTCTGAAGCCGCAGCGTGTTTCTCCTGATGGAAGAGTGTTGGGTCATGTGTTTGCACCCGACGACCTCCGTACTCTTGTTTCTTCTATGTTTTCATACAGACTCTTTGCTGTAAATCTAGAAAGCATCTTCCAGAATAGCTCCTCACAGGATGTACAGTATTCCTTATTCTGGACAACATGCACAGAGCTATTTCTAATCCTGGCTCCGTGCTGGCTTTTTAATAAGAAACTGATATTTAATTTGCAGCCTCAGGTTCCTGCAGGCAGTATATCTCTGCAGTGAGCATCAATTACTACCCCTGAGTCGTGTTCAAAGGGTCAACGAGACATCTAATCCCGGGCAGACACGAGTTTAAGAGGTCAGGACTAACTCGAGCTCGGAGGACAGGTAGGAACAGCGTTTCCTCCACACACACGGTGCACGTACTCCGAGGAGAAAGGAGATAGCAGCTCGCAGCACACAGCTCAACACTTCTAATAATAGACCTTCATCACATGAAATCAATAATGCCACTTAGAAATGACAGAGCTCTGTCCCCCCTCACACACACACACACACACACTTGTTTGATGTAAGGAAATAGTTAACTTTTTCTGTATAGGCCTACTGATAATCCCGTTTCATGTAATGTAATCCATTACTCCCCAAACCAACACACACACACACACACACACTCCATGAAGAATGGAAAGTATTCAGTATTTTCTTTTTATGCCACTTTTTACTTCATTTCAGAGAGAAATAATGTTCTTTTTAAGGTCCTCTAATTTCTATATTTTTTCTAGTTGAAAGTTAAAGGTCACCTATCATGCTATGTGTAGGCAATAGCATAGGTCTCAGATATATAAAAAAATATAAAAAACATGTCTATGAAGTGTTTTGCTCAAAATACCAAACAGATCACCCATTCTAGCCATGCCTCATATCCCTCTGTTTCACTTCCTGTTTCAAAAGTGCTGATTTGGGGGATAAAGCTTTAAAAAAAATTGATACAAAATAAAAAAGAGGGGTCTGAGCTCATGCGGGAACCGGCAGCTACCGTCTAAACTAAATGCTGCCGTGATGAAACGCCATATCATGGATTATCTCTGAAACAGTATGGAGCTCAAAGGCTTTCTCTCTTGCCGGTTATACCACAAGGTGAGTTCCTTTTTATTTCCTGCTTCTTCACACACATGCTCTCCAGTACAGGTTAGCTCTGAGTGTTAGCCATGCTAATGTAAACACAGACCATATTACGTCCAAAACAGTCGGGCATTGTTTCTGATAGCAACGTTTCTGATAGGGCCGTGGGTCCACATTTCAGATATTACGTCATATCGGACGCAAATCTGGATCAGCTCCGTTGTAGCCCCGTTTTTAGAGATTTGGGTACGGAGCAAAAGAGAGAGTTTTATTTTCTGACGCTGCGTGAGTTCCCCGACACACCGGGGACACATGTTGATGTAGAAAATACATCAAGTGCATTTTGCATGATGGGTCCCCTTTAATATGTATATATTTCTTTTTTTGGCATATTTGTAAAGCATTTTACATAATTTAAAAAAAAACATTTCCTTGAATACAATACTTAGTTTTTCAAATTGTATTAAATTTTCTTCTTTTCTGTAATTTTTTGTTCTGTGTACTCTTTAATTTCCTGCCTTATGACATTTACTTTTGCAGTTCATCAAATGTACAATGGTTTGTTTACATATCCCTTAGTTTCATTTTTCAAATGTTTTCTTTAATTCTCTATATTTTTCATCAACTCCATATTTGTTTCTAGGTCAAACTTTTAAGGTATTTTAATGTTTTTTTTCCAATACTTGCTTTAGTTATCTATATTTTCCTGACTATATTGAAGTAACATGTTCAATGCATTTAGGTTATTTTATTTGTAAAGCATATTATTCTACTGAAACTGCCCTCTTGTTCTTTCAAAGGAACAGAGATGTCTTCAGTGTTTGAGTTGATGAGTGCTGCCCCCCAGTGGCCGCTCGGTGACACTGCATGTTGAAAAATACTCTATATTGTAAATTCTGACTTTAAAAACAGCAAATGAATTAAATTGTGCATTAGGAACATATGCATGTATATGTGTGTATGTGCGGCGTCTACATGCTTTACTATATTACATTAAATGTTCTGTTAACCAGTCCTGCGGTGCACACAGCGTGCAAAATGTGTTTAACGTACTACTTTATTCTTTCTACTCAGGATAAACATTTGGGTCTTGTTTTAATTATTTTCTTCATTTTAAAGCATATATTTCATGTTTTGATTATATGTTTTAGTAAAACAATTCCGTTGTGCAGAAAAACATGCAATTCATTAATGAAGACGTTCATAACTAAAAGTACCTTTTAATAAAAACAAGCATACAGAATACAACACACGTAACTCAAAAACAAGATTAAAGGCCATCAGTTTCCTCAGCGAGTGCCGATTTAAAACTTTAAATGGGGTTAAGGTTAAGGACATGCCAAGAACACATTCTAAAAGAAATATAAATGCATGCGTTTATATAACACGTGTTACTTTGTTTTGATTTGTTCACACGATTTACAACTCGGCCCAGGGCAGTGTGTTGGGGGTCCTGAAGCTCGGACCCAGGTTGTTGGTCGGCTTCATCTCAAATCTGCAGAGACACACAAAGAACGTACTAAAACATAATACATGCTGTTTGGGAAATACTGAAGCACTCTTTCAAGGAGGTGCACATGATAACGAAGGCCCGAGTGCATAAGAGAACAACCCAGTCTCACAGCATTTCGAGTTAAAGCTCTGACACACCAAGCTGACACCAAAGAACACGTCCCGACGGACCCGACTGTTGTGTCGCCTCGTGTCTCCTGTGTCTTGGCCATGTGTCGCACTGGAACACACCGCAAAGACTTCAGCCGACGGCCAAGTAGCACGTACGCACTGCGCATGCGTGAGTGGCAATAACTCTCCTTACCAGCAGGCGGCGGTAGTGTGTATTCGTCATTCAAAAGAGGCAACCGGAAGACAGACTGCGTGATAGAAACAAACAGCTTGCTTTCCATTTTCACTCTCGTCCGTCACAGACTGTTTCACATAACGACTTATAATCGAAAACGTGTTTAGTGATAATAAAATGAAAAATAATAGCCGTCCGTGTGTGCGCCTTCTTCACTTCCGTTTCGCTTCTCATGCTCTGATTCGCTAAGCTGAACAGCCAATCAGAGTGATTTATTTTGCCGACAGCCTAGCAGAAGGTTTCTGCACGACAGAAAAGACACGACGGGGCAGGACACCAATCTGAGTATGGCGACAGGACGCTCATCGACGGCCGAAATCGGCTTGGTGTGTCAGGGTCTTTATATAGTCACGACATTTAATTAATTATTAATTATGTTGTTTTACATCAAAAAGTCCTGAATTCTTGGAGATTTAGCTTCGAAAGCGACGATTTCTTCTACGCTTTTGTTTGCAAGTTCCTTAAAATTGTTGCTCAAAACGATGCATAATGTGATTTTTTAAAGTTGTACTATTATCCCGTTAAAGCTCAACCACTCGTTGGTATTACCTGGTTGGTAATGCCGTCCAATCAGGACCTACGTTAGTGCAACACAAACTCATTCAAATCTACTTGCCATGTTTGAGGAATTAACACACGTTAACTTTACTAAAAAAATAATAGGATGAGAGAAAGACTGTCTCCAGGCAGGAACATCTGTCCTTTTGGAAATGATAACGTCTCTCTTCTCAGTAAATGTTGACTTCACAAACCCTGACAAAGTAACCAATGAGAGACAGAAGACACTGTGCAGCATTTAAGCTGAATCAGAGCACTTACTGATGATCCATCACCGTGTTCACCCCCCACACAAATGGAGGCGCTGCGTCATCGGCCTCTGCAAGAAACAAAGAAAATAAAACCGTGTCACCTTCACAGACAAAAGTTCAGAGTGTGCAAGGGGAGACGGAGATCAGGTAACATATCGTGCATCTCAAGCCCCGAGTGTCACTTTAAAACACACATGCATGTTTCATAAGAAGCAGGCGCCTGCAGGGCCGCGGGAAGGGGGGTGCTGAGGGAGCTGCAGCGCCCCCTAGCGGCAGGCAGGCGGAGCTTTGGATGGCGGTCAATACAAATTCTGAAGTCTTTGTCAATCCGATCAGAAATGTTTGAAAAACATAAATGTATTCATGCTGCTTTTTATATATCTATTGATGTACAGCACTTTGGTCAACTCTGTTTTTAAATGTGCTGTATGAATAAAGTTGGATTGGATCTGAAGCTCATGATATCAAATCTGGGAGAATAACGAGAAGGATTTAAAGCATTCTTATATAACGGTTTGTTACCATCGTCCCAGTCCTCGGACATGTCGGGGTTGACCCAGATGCTGACGGGGACCTGCAGGGGGATCGGTCCGTTGGTGCTGCCGCCTGCAAACAGAGCACAATGTACTGAACGTCCTCTTCCAACATGAGTAACATGCTAACAAAGGTATCCCAACTGTAGCTGTGTACATGACAGGATGTATGATTACCTAGAAGAGCATCAGGACTGTTTGAGCCATATGATAGCTATGTGATTAACATGATGATTCAGCCTCTATGGAGATAGCCATATGACAAGCATGCTCATTTCTGACGTGGAGCTAATCTGAAGTAAACATTGAATACTGCTTTCTATTCCTCCATCTTGTGACTGTGTAACTCCCTCTCTTGGATATCAGCATGTGAAGGACACTGTTCAGGAACTAGTTGATGCTCTGTATGTGATGACTCCTTCCATTCTGGAGAGGATCACAGACACATGGATCCTGAGATTGAAGCTCAAGACGGAGACCAGTTTCTCTAACAGAGCCGGTATAAAGGAGATGTCTCACGGTCTTCAGTGTCCACAGAGATGCGGTCCTCGCAGGTCTCCGTGTGGGACATCAGCTGGTTCTGAGGCACCAGGTGACGAGCGTTGTACGGACACGTCTTCAACTCGCTCGCCAGCTTCGGGTGGTTCTACATCAGCCAGAGACAAAAGGAGATGCTGCTGTAATGGAGGCGTTTACAATTTACATACATTAAAAGAAACAACAATGTTTTAACAAATGGTATTAAATAATCTGAAGACAGAACTGTGAACAGAATAGCTGAAACTTTAACAAACTAAATAACTCAGTTACCTCTAATCATTAGCCCATGTTTGTATCATTGAGTTAGCTCCGTGTGTTGCTGCTAGCATACATAACACCTGACGTGGAAACGTTACTCGTGGATGGGGCTACAGAGCTTCTAGAAAGACAGTCGAACCCGGTGCATTCCTCCGTCTGGATGTGGTGCACTTTTGCTAAATGTTTAGACAAACTGCTCGTGTTACCGCCCTGACATGCTAAACTCTTATTGCACTTTAGGCAACGAGCGAGACGGGTAAAGTGTAACCACACCTCGGAGCGCGTTCTCTCCGCCATCTCCTCCGTGTGTGTGTGTTGCTGCATGTAGCAGCTGTGTGTGTGTGAACCGCCCCGCCCCCTCGCACACAGACGGGGGAGAGAGATCTCTCGTCTGGATTGGAAAGATCGAAAATACTAAAAATAATCATAGACGCATTTTGCTGTCTTCTTGCAGATTAGAAACAGAGTTGGCGACACTAAAACTGCAATATAATGTTTGTGTAGCAAGAATACATACGAGATATTTTTTTACATGTCTCCAGTAGCGATAAAAAGACAGATAACATCGGAGCTTAGCGGTACCACGGTCTTTAATAATTCAGCCCCGGAGCCCATTGATACCGGGGCTCGGTACCCATCTCGTGGTAAACCTCCGACTGGTTTCTTCCCATTATATCTTTCCACTTCTGCACATGTTAAACAGAAGGGAGCGTGTGCTGCGGCTCTCCGGTTCTTTCTGTACGTGAAGAAATATGGTTTTTACTTTACTTCCCTCTCATGTCATGCATGTAATTCCCACAGAAGTATAGAGGTGATCCAACAGAACGATGCTTTATGGGGATCTAGATTGTTAGAGATATGAAATAACTTATATATCGAACAAGAAATGTTACGGTAAAAACCAATCTATAGTTCCATGTTCCTAGTTTTTGCAGCTACCTTCACATACATGTTATCAAATGTTTTGATTACGTTTTAAAAAGCAGCTTAAGTTTAGATCAGAGCTAAATGCAGATTTTCAAAAAAAACAGAAACACCCGTTATACATCAAAATACCAGAAAAGGTGCTTTATGTTGATTTATCTTATATGAAAATAAAGGATTTTTTACCATATTACCCGTCTTTACTTTAGATAATAAGTTCCTACACGTCCACTTTATTGTAAATATATAGCGTGCTGCTGTCACTCACCTTCCTGCACTTTATCAGGTGGTACGGGAAGCGGCAGACCCGGATCAGGTGGTTCTTATCGAAGGGACACTGCAGGAGGGTGTCCGGATCCAGGTGTGCTTCTTTGCCAACTTTAAGATAAAATTAGATTAGATTAGATGGACCTTTGTTAATCCCTGTGGGGAAATTAAATAGTTTAAACAGTTTAAAAGCGATGAACATGTATACATATTTGAGTCGTATAGACATATTTACATGCATGTGTGGCGGTAAAAAGTCATTGAAAGTGTTGCTTTGTCTTAAACCTGATTCCATAAATTAGGATGATGAAATGTGTAAAAAATAGGTTTAGTTTTACTCATTTCCTCGTCCTCCTCCAGCACTGCCCTCTCAGCAGCAGCCGTCCTGCACGGGTCGATCGTGGATCCGAATCTGAAGGAGGTCGCCATCTTCAGCTGAGATTCACCGGACAGCAGCTGGTCAAACTGGATCGAAAGAAAACACTCTGAGAAGAAAGCACGGACAGGTTTCTTCTTCTTCAATTGTTTTATGGCAGTTGCCAAACAACTGACAGGTTGCTTCTTCAGGTTGCTTCTTCAGGCCGCCGCTTCTTCAGGCCACTTCTTCAGGCCGCCGCTTCTTCAGGCCGCTTCTTCAGGCCGCTTCTTCTTCTTCTGGTTCAATGGCGGCTGGCAAACAGCTATAAGGTGCACTGACAGGTTTCTAGATGCACATGCAGCTTTTAAAAGATGTAGGACACATGACAACCAATCAGATCAGGGCTCTGCTCCACAGGTGTTCCTAATCATCCATCACCTGATTGCCTGCAGGTGGTGGTGTACTTCACCCACAAAACACACACACTTGATAGCAAGACTTCAATGCTAAATCACACAGGAGGATCATTGTGTCTATTTATTAGCAGGTATGGTGTTTTTATTGGTTATTTAGCTTGATCTAGAGCCACTGTTACTTCAGTTAAACACCATCATATGTTTAGGTAAATACGATTCCCTTCCTTTTTTAAATGCCTATGATTTTTTACATCTTTTCTGAGGTTTCTGTGTAATTTATTGGATGCACTTGTGTGTAGAAATGGAGTAACTGAGAGTCGTTTTTGTACTGTTTGGCATGAGAGTAGAATTTTTACTTTTCGACCCCTAACCCACAGGTTTAATGATAGATTCTGACTAAGTTAAGTAACATATGTGATATCGTATTGACTAAAAAAAAAAACACGGTAAAACCTTTATATATACGGTCTATGGGTAAAACCCGATACTAGGGGTTTTGAAGCTAGCAGCTAACTTCACATACATGTTAAGAGTATTCATCTGGTGGCTATATTTTCAGACAGTTTAATCGTAGCAAAAAGGCACATTTCTTAAAAATAAACATGAATAAAAAAGCAATAATCAAACTTTCCTGCTAAATTGCGCATGCGTTATTATTAGCTATTAGCTCCGCCTGCTAGTCAAAACTCGAAACTTTGAAATGAAGCAGATAATTAAAAGTTTAAAACTGTGACATCAACTCAATATCAGTTCAAATGTGTTTTGAATACAGTCTGTTTAAAAATTAAGAGTTGCCAAGTAAGAAATAAACATTTATGGACCTTTTTTGTTGAGAGATGTTCCGAGCGGCGCCGATCAAATACCGGAAGTGAATAAATACCGGGGCTGGTGTCGTATTACACCGATTACGTCACCCAGGTAAAATATAAGATATATATTTAATGGTCCCAGTCTGGGAAATTGTGTTGTAACAGCAGCACGAAGACAAGTATTGCGCATACAAACAATGTACACAATTTATATTATAAGTTAGAATAAGAGCCACTAAGTGAAAGGTTTGTTGACCAATCACAACAGAGCCGGTCAGGCAGCTAACCAATCAGCAGACTGGGATCTGGTTTCAGACAGAGGGTGACAACTACACTGTGTATATGACAAATCTTTGAATTTTTGTATCAAGTTTTGGACATTTCTACCAAGAATTGGATCAATATGGCACCATAGAGGGAAGCCCTCAGAATAATAAGGCAATACAAACTAATTGGACAACATTTTGACAGACTTATACAGATTTTTTAAAGGTTGTAAGTTGAAGCACATGTTGTCTATGTACCCCGCCTGGTGTACCAATCATACACCTGGATCCCTAATAAACACATTCTTTGTACATGCATACATCAAACAACAGATGTTAAACGCAATTGAATTGGATTGTTATGTGAGGATAAAGGATATGAGAGTCATTACAAGATTCATGGCTTTATTGTCATGTGCACAGTAGTTACAGTGTAGATATGGCAATGAACAACTTAAGTCCCAGGCTATAACACAGATAAAACCAAGGACAATAGTGAAAGAGAAAACAGAATATAAATAGTGCAAGAGAGTGTTGCAAGATGTGCAAGTAATTACAAATACAATGTAAATAGTGCAAGAAGAGTCTATATACACGTACATGGAATATGATATGAATAAATTGCAAGATGTAACCAGATTTACGGTAACTTAAGGGCTTTTGTGCGTTATACAGTAACGTATTTCCCCCCCTGCCCTTTACTGAGTATCATTACGGTAGCTTAATGGCTTTTGAATGGATTTTGAGCGTCATTACGGTAACTGGACGTCGTTTGTCCCTGCCCTTTATTCCCTACACTACGGTAAAGGAACGTGATTGGTCCTTGCCCTTTTCATACGTCACTACGGTAAAGGAACGCCATTGGTCCTTGCCCTTTTCACACGTCACTACGGTAAAGGAACGCCATTGGTCCCTGCCCCTCTCTCTCTCTGCCCGTCACTACGGTGATCCAACATGGCGCTGCTGAGCTCCTCTTTGACCCGGTTCTGTTGTCTCAGGACAAACAGGATACATAATGGACTTTATTCCCCTTACCTGCCCTGTCAGTACAGGTATGTTCTGAGCTATTTAAGCCTCTTTCGTCCACTACCTGTCCCGTTATTCTGCTAGCATTTCACTTGAATCCTTGCTAAGTTTAGCTAGCTTCACTTCAGGAAACCATATACCGGTTTGTCACAAAAACGGTTAATTAACAATACGTACAATTAGATTAAAACTATATTTTAATTACGGTGATCCACCTTAAACTACCCTTTTAATTATTGGCTAATATGATTCCCTTCCTTTTTTAAATACCTATGATTTATACATCTTTTCTGAGGTTTCTGTGTAATTTATTGGATGCACTTGTGTGTAGAAATTGAGTAACAGAGTCGTTTTTGTACTGTTTGGCATGAGAGTAGAATTTGTACATGCATACATCAAACAATAGATATATATATATATCAGCAGATCAATAGGGTGAGAGATGATTTCCGGTTGTTTTTCTCAAAATGTATTTTCACCAACAAATAAATACTGGTAGGCTATCCTCCCGTTTGGATTATGACATGAATTTCACATGATTTTGAACAATTAATAATACAGTAATTGCAAGAACTTAAAATATTGAAATAATAGTTCATACAAATCGTATTTCTTATGTAAAAGAATATTCAAAATTCCTCATTTTGTTCATATTAATAATTTAAACTCATATTTCTGAAATGTTTATTATCAATATTATTGGTAAATATTATATTGAAGCAAGTGAAGGATAAGTAGGTTTATATATGATTAATAAATAAAAATTATAAAAAGGTACATAGCAAAGATTTATTGGGACATAAATTATTGTTAAAGGCCTATATAATTACTATTCATTTTTTTTGTGATCACATTTTGTATGTATTAAACAAATGGTACAATCAATAACATCAAATGCAATACAGTATTTGTATTGCCATCCAGATCACCACATCCCCATTAGATAGTTATCCTAATATGCTTTTGAGGTTCACAATGAGCGAAGTCCACATCTCTGGTGTTGACTCCTTCGCCCCATGTACCCGGGCTGTCGATACTTCTAGATACGTTATGTCTAGATATGTTAGAACCCAGACCTTACGTGAGAGGGAATGGGGAGGCTTCCAGCGAGCAACCAATTGTTTTGCTGCTGTAAGCCCGGCTAATAGTGCTCGCCTTTTGGTCAGGGTTAAACCCAGGTTGGACAGGTCGTTTAGGGTAACAGGTAAATGAGGCACGTTAGTCTCAAATATCGCCGAAAGGTTAGAGGCAACCATCTCCCAGAATAAATAATAATGCATTTTATTTATAGAGCGCTTTTCTGGAAACTCAAAGACACTTTACACAGTCAAAACTAATTAGTTTAGAGAAAGTCTATATGGCCTGCGCTCCCAAGATTTGATTCAGATGCTGGTTCCTAACGTAAGAACAGAACTGGGTAAAACAGCTTTTAAATATGCTGCCCCCACAGCTCGGAATAAAGTACAGAAGGAGCTGAAACTCTCAGATGTAATCACTATGGGGGAATTCAGGTCCATCTTAAAGTGGACCTATCATGCTATATTTGAATAATATAGTGTAGGACCATACCTATATAAGGCATATTTATATATATTTTTTTTCAAAATACCAAACAGATCATGCATTTTAGCCATGCCTCATTTCGCTCAATTAGAAAATGTTTACCCCTGTTTTGGCAAGGGCAGATTCAGTGAGAACAGCACCACCTACAGGCCTGGCATATGTACTACAGCGTCTCCAGCGCTTTCGCAATGGCCGTGCCTGTCTCCTCCTGATTGGTGGAGTTGGCCCAATAGCCGTAGCGCCACCGTCCTGACGTCAGGACAGTGTTCAAATCTGGATCAGTTTTGATCAGATCCGTTGCAGCCCCTTTTTTAGAGATTTGGGTATGGAGGAAAATAGAGAGGGTTGTGTTTTCTGACACTTGGTGAGTTCCCTGGAACACCGGGGACACATATTCATGTATACAAGACGTACACAAGTGCATTTTGCATGATACTGTAGGTCCCCTTTAAAGGACAGTGAACACGACACCATTGGTAGATGTGAGCGCTCGTATATCCTAAACACGTTTTACATTTTGCCAGTTTTTAATGATTTTTAATAGTTTGTTTTATTCGCATATTGACTGGCTAATGTGTCATTTCATTTGTGTTTTACAGCTGTACTCGTCTGCCTGTATTGTCTGTGTTTTATCTGCTGTAACTTCGTTCACGCTGCCCTCTTGGCCAGGTCGCTCTTGGAAAATACATTTTAATCTCAATGAGTCTTTTACCTGGTTGAATAAAGGATATATATATATAGTTAAAACTACACTTAACATTTATAAAACATAACATTAATTACATATTAAAAGCAAAATAAAAACGGTAACATCTGCATGAGCAATGCTCGTTATTCTGTGTTTTTAAATTAAAAAAAGAGACAATTTCCTGCATTTTAATCCACTTTCCTTCCTGATGTTTTATAATAAATACACTTATTCCCCCTCTCTGCAGACTCTACTCCACGTCTCAAGTCAGACGAGGTTTGGGGCGATACGTCCAGATAGTCAACTCCAAATATGAAAGTTTCCTCAAAACAAGATTTCCTCGCTTCTTCCAGCTCTATCACACTTTTGTGGAAGGTACGATCATCTTTTAACTCCTACATCATTTAAAGGTCCCCTATCATACTCTTTTCCAACAAGAGAGGTTAACTGATGGCAGTCAATGTTACACATATTACAGAGGTTAACATTGACCGCCATCAGTTTGTTCTCTCCACATATTTCTTATCATCAGCTTTCACATTACCTGAATTGATTTTTTAATTGAATGGTTCCAGGGATCAAGCTGCTGTTCAGAGACGGTAAAGAGGTGAGGAGGATAAAAGTGAACATGCACTCTGACAAACTGCAGTTCAAGGATCTGCCCTACAGGGACATGGAGAAGCTCCGACAGGTCAGTCCTTTATCAAATATGATCACACAATCACCAGATACTGAGGCAGGTGTTTATCAGTATGTAGTGTCTCTACTTTAAAGAGTCCTCTCCTGCTGATGTTCAGGTGTATATCAGTATGTAGTGT
>CALSBW010022562.1:0-12775 GCA_943590975.1 Lindbergichthys nudifrons | reverse complement strand
CAGACCCATTCTCTCTGCAGACCCATTCTCTCTGCAGACCCATTCTCACAGCAGACCCATTCTCTCTGCAGACCCATTCTCTCTGCAGACCCATTCTCACTGCGTTTATCAACCTGTTTCTTACTCAATATCAAGCCACACTTGTTGTTTTTACTTCGGCTGTGTGTTTGTGTGTGCTCAGGATGAGTTTGGCTGTGTTTCGCTGTGTATGCTAAACAAGGAAACAACACCTCCACGGAGCTCAGCTCGATTCACAACGTCCCGACCAATCAGAGCACACTGTGCTCACAGGGAGGGTGGGGGCTGGAGCTATTGGAGCTACAACGAGCCGTTAAAGGCAGAGAGTGAAATTCAGTGAATGTAGTTTACAGAGATGCTGTGTGAGAAACCAATGTGAGTTTGGAAAAATGCACAGTATAAATCTATTCTAATAGACCTCAACAATGGAATTATGATCAGTGGAAATGGCCATGACATGGGACCTTTAAAATATGCTAAATATATACACTGCAAAAAAAAAAAAAAGAGGAGTAAAAGTAGCTCACGACTTGTTTTATTTTTTGAAAGTAGCTCTCATCCTAAAAAAGGTTGGAGACCCCTGCTTTAAGGCATACATCAGTACAAACAATCAGTATATTTATAATGCATTTGATTAACACATTTCTGGATGCAAGTCTAAAAACAATGCTAACACAAACATGTAGACAGTGTGTGAATTACGCTGGCACTGGCTTTCAAGGGTGGCAGGCTATGTACACATGCAGGCTCATACATGTCCGTATGCTTCTTCACCAAAACAAATATTTAATAATAATATTTTCTTTATAGCATCACACTCTACTGAGAATCAATAAAAACAGTAGAAAAGCGATGGATTGTGTACGAGCGCAGAGGAAAAAACAATGAAATGTAAAAGACGGCAAACAAACATTGATCGTCAAAGTATTTTAGTGCAACGTCATGACAACAGCTACTGAAATAAATGATCAGTAATGTATGGAACATGTTACACTGCATGGAAGGTTATCCAAGAAAGATTACTGTAACAATTAGTTAAACAGAAAACGGTATGGAACTTTAGCATTTCAAACATTTTGCAGACTTTCCATGGATATGTGAACCCTTGAAGAGTCTCCAGCTCCTGGCTCTGCCTCTGCCTCTCAGTTCTCCTCACTCTGAGTCTGATGAAGCTGTGAGGACTGACGACCAACACATTTATGTGTATTGACCTGATAACGCCAGGGAAATTTGCGGTTACAAAATGAGCAGCTAAAGAGAGTCTCTCCTGTGTGAGTTCTCATGTGTCTCCTGAGGTCAGCCTTGCTTCTGTAGGTTTTCGCACAAACTGAGCAGCTGAAGGGTTTCTCTCCTGTGTGAGTTATCATGTGTCTTGTCAGATTTCCACTTTCAATGAAAGCTTTACCGCATACTGAGCAATTGTATGGTTTTTCTCCAGTGTGGATTCTAATGTGTTTCTGTAAACTTCCGCTCTGTGTAAAGGATTTCTCACAGAACGCGCAGCTGAATGGTTTCTCTCCTGTGTGAGTTCTCATGTGTGTATTCAGATGCGTTTCCTTTCCAAATCTTTTCCCACACTCTGCACATCCAAATGGTTTCTTGTCCTCAGTCTCTGGTAGTAAATGTCTCTCTGGATCTGAGTCCCTGGCTGGTTCTGGTCCTCCACATTCCTCTCCATCAGCTTCTGCTTCCATGTGTTCAGTTTGTCTTTGATGAGGCTGTGAGGACTGAGGTTTCTCTTCATCATGCTCACTCTTCACAGGGACAGGAGTGAAGGTGAACTTGGTGATATCTGCTTCATTCAGCCCTTGAAGCTGCTCTCCCTCCTGACTGCTCCAGAGTTCCTCCTGTTCCTGTTTTATGTGTGGGGGGGGCTCTGGGTTTTCCTGGCCTTCCTGCTGCTCAGGGGGAACCTCTTCATTAACCACCAACAGCTGCTGGACATCTGCAGCAAACAGGAAACATGCAGAGGGAAAGTGATATGAGAGTGAAATATAGACTGACGTCTCACAGATCTTTACATGTTAAAACGTATACATTAATCATTAGTTTGAATAGTTCTAAATCAGCTCCACCTAAACAAACTACTAATTCATTCTTTAACAATAATGCATGCACAATAATACTTTGGTTGTATAATCTATTACAGGATGACGGTTACAGAGGACATTTTTATACTTCTGTACAAAAGCTTTCATATCCTTTCAGGTAGGGGCGAAATGGCCACCGGGAGCACCAGGACATTTCCCAGGGGCCTGAAGGTTGGTCGGGCCTGCCAGCATAGGGTCAAGTTTGACCTATGACCAGCAATAATAAAGCTAATGGGAATAAGTTGACGGGCCTATTAAAATCCACACAACAGGCACAGTTTCAAAATTACATCCTCATGTCTGTCACAAACTACGCTGCGTATCATTGATAACATGTAAGGTAGCGATGATCACAAGAAAGGGAAGGTGGAGTAGGGAAGGAGAGAGTTAAAGAGTCCTTGTCACAGACAACATGTGTAGTTGATTTTCACTTTTCTCTAGTAAGATTGCAAGGAAATGGTAAATAAAAATCGCACTTCGATTTGTGTGTGTTCACACACACACACATATATGCATGCATGCGACAGAGAACTCGCACACCTTACGTGTATTGTTGTTGTTAGCGCAGCTAGCTAGCACCAGATGCTAACGGATATAAGGAGCTGTTTCAATGAAAACAGATGAGCGACATTTCGCCGACAACTGCGCCGAGCACTTGACTTTATGCAGGTAGCCAGACAGTGGGACATTGTACGAAAAGTCAGCACACTCAGCACGGAGTGCGTCAATTTAAAACGAACACACGGCGCACCGCGCACGCGAGTAAACGTGCATCGCTTTCTGGCTCCGTAATCACACCAATGCACGTGCAACTTAAGAATGGTTGCCGATGGCAACCGTTACTGTCGAGCCCTGGTATATATATGTACGTATATATACACACATACATACATGCATATATACATATATATACATACATGCATATATACGCATATATACATATATATACATACATGCATATATACATATATATGCATATATACATGCATATATATATATATACACACACGTGTATATATATATATACATATATATATATATACACACACACACGTGTATATATATATATACATACACATGTATATATATACACACGTGCGTGTATATATATACATACACATGTATATATATACACACGTGCGTGTATATATATACATACATATGTATATATATACACACGTGCGTGTATATATATACACACACACGTGTATATATACATATATACACGTGTATATATATATACATACATGCATATATACATATACACACGTGTATATATATACATACATATATACATATACACACGTGTATATGTATATATATATATACATACATGCATATATACATATACACACGTGTATATATATACATACATGCATATATATATATATATATACACACACACGTGTATATATATATATATATATATCTATATACACACACACACACACGTGTATATATATATATATATATATACACACACACACACGTGTATATATATATATATATATATAGAGATATATGTATATAGATATATATAGAGATAAATATTGTTTTGGTTGTGTGTGATTACATTTTTTATAATTTAGTTTTTTTATTATATACAATTTATATATTTGAATATTATTTCATTTCATTTGCAATGTTGAATGTGCAATAAAAGGTTCTGTTTGAAAGGATGTACTTGAATTATTATTATTATTATAGATTATCATTATGTCAGTGGTCTAAAATGGTCTTACAACGGTGCCGACAATATCGTTTATCACAATAATTTCCGGGAAAATTGATCGTCCAACAAAATAAATTATCATGACAGGCCTAATGTATGCTCATTCAAAGTACCTCGTCATACATAAAATCATATTACAATTCACAAGGTTTGATGTAAATTAACATCTTTCATGTGCACACGATATTGGCTGTGATAAGAATGAAGATATCGAGAATACAGATGTGTCCAAAAAAGTTCACTGCAGAAAGAATATAGAAGGGACAACAGATTACCTGTATTACCTGTTATCGGCAGTACAAAAAAAAAAACACGATTTACTTAAATAAGTCATATTAAATAATATAATATTTAAAACTTTATTTCTGTAAAAGTACAGTAAAGTATTAGCATCAAAATATACTTGAAGTAGAGCTGGGAGATGATTAACCCTCTGGAGTCGGTGGACGCGCCGGCGCGTCAAGGTACCCATAATTTACATAATTAATCATATATTTTCGATTATAAGGGGTAGAAATATGATTCAGATAACCGCGGATTCGCTGGAAGTGTAGCTTTCCAGAGGTAAATCCTGTGAGACTGTAAACAGGGCACAGCAGCCAATTGGGCTGCTCGAAGCAGCCTGACTCGGCGTTACACTGTGTGGGATTGGTGGATTGGTGTGTCCGTCAAGGAAATCTCGGCCGGCAGGCATGTTGGTCTGAAATGACCAATGGACACTCGAGAAATCACTAAGGATCTAACCACCAAGAAAAAAACCATAAACCACGTGTCTCCCATCAGTTTACGTCTGTGAGGAGAGAGAGAGAGACAGAGAAAATGGCAAAAAAAAACGTTACAGTTGCCGACTTCGCTAGAGATTTTTTTCGCTAGCAGCAGTGAAGATAGAGCCTCAGAACATGAAGTCTTCGACTCTTCTGAAGAAGAACAATACAGGGACAACAAGGATCCATTTGGACATGGGTAAGTGTAAATATTACAGTAATAGTGTACTTGCAATTTGTGTGGAATACCGGTGAAAATGAACAATAGGTTTATTGATCTTTTTTTTATGGATAGTCATGAACTTTTTCTTGGGACAAGAAATCATCATCATACTGTTCTGTACAGATTAGACTTTGTCATAGATGTATTTATATGTGTGTCTGTGGTTTTATACTGGAAATACCTCTTTTAGAGAGAGAGAGAGAGAGAGAGAGAGAGAGAGCGAGAGAGAGAGAGAGAGAGAAAGAGAGAGAGACCACCTCTCAAACTTTCTTTTTAGTTGTGCATTTTTATTTGTGCTTGAGCAACATTTTAATTGAACTTTATTTCAATGTCTCGTGGAGGTCTCGTAGAGCACACGTACCCCCCACCTACACAGCAGCCCATGCACCATCACCCCCACCTACACAGCAGCCAGACCCACTGTCTTGGAAGACAGATAAAGACCTTGACACTGTCTTTACATTTATAATGAATAGTTGGTTGAAAGTTCTGATGTTCAATATTGTAAATAGAGAGATTTTCCAGTTTCTTATATTTATATAAATAGTTGGTTGAAAAAAACATATTTATAATAAATTGTTGGTTGAAAAAAAAGTTTGAATGCTCAATTTGTATTTGTACACATCACATCACGTATGTAATATGAAGTCATTATTCAGTCCTAATATATCTCAGTCCCTGCTGTGGTGAAAGTAGAGGGATAAATACCTATTTTACTCAAAATTCGAATAATGTTTTTTAAATTTTAGACATGAATTACACATTATATACAGTGTAATTCAAATATTTCACTACTTTTGTGATCCTAAGACTTTAATAACCAAATCTAAAACACCAAAAAAATTGGATGACATGAGTACATTTGTGTTTTCACAAGAGTTTTTAATATTTCCAAAAATCGGATGTCAAATGTTCAGCTTTAAAAGCTAATTATCTCATCACACAGTGCTCTAAGTTGAGTGACTTGCATTTCTAGCAAGACCAGAGATTGTTCTGAACATTTTGATATGTAACAAATGTGGTGCCATGTTATAAGTAATACATTTAACATTTGATTTAAGGAGACATCTAAAAATCGAGAAAATACCCTTAGACTCCAGAGGGTTAAACATCATAATTTACAACTTTTAAAACGCTACACCTACACAGTAGTCAGTTATACTCGTGAACGTGTAATAACATTACAGAACATGCTGCTAGCTTGAAACCTGCTAGCTCTTTATAAATGAATTTGGGTTCATGTTGGTCTGTTCTTTAAAAACTCAGACAGTGATCCCCTTTAGCTAAAGCTGTGTATGGAGAATGTAGCTAACGTTAGCTCAGCACGGACAGCAGTAGCCGTCAACATTTTTCCATCACAAGCTAGCTGCCAACGGGCTGTGTGGAGGGTTTAGCTAACGTAAGTTAGCACGGATATCATTGGTAGTAAACATGCTTCCGGTATGAGCTAGCTGCTAACAGGCTGTATGTGGAAGGAGAAGCTATCTCCTTATAGGCTGTGTTTGGAGGGAGTAGCTAATGTTATATTACCACAGATATAATATGTAATATGGTTCAAGCCGGACATAGCTGCTAACAGGCTACGTGTGGGGGGGTTATGCTAACGTTAGCTTAGCACGGAGAGCATTATCACTTAACATGTTTCCAACAGGAGACAGAAACGTACCTGCTTCTGTCTGTAGGTGTACTGCAGGTCTTGAAACCAACTCGCACAGTTTGCGGTGTCGGAGGTCCATCTCTTCTTCATACTCGGTTATTGTTCTTTCAAAGTGCTCAAATATGTCCTCGACAGCCGCAGTGAGCCGCTGGTTGATATACTGCTTTAGACTCTGAAGTCTGGACATCTTTCACACGCAGGGGAACAATGTCGCTTCTTCTTCAGCTGTTATTCAATGTTTGAAGCTTTTACTTCTGCTTGCCGCTGCACAATTGTGACTGTGGCTTCATCTCACTTCTCTTAAATGCAATCCTTCCGTCCCTCACTTGCGTATTTTCCTTGCGCATTAGACCCTCCCACCAGGGTAGCATGGAGAGACGCAAGGAAACCACGAGAAGGGAGAAGAAGCAGGGAAATTAGTTTTAAGAGCAATGGGACGTCCTTTCCTCCGGAGTGTCACGTGAAGCGACGTCCGTTTGTGATGACGCCGCACAGCTGATCGTCTGACAGCAGCCAGCTCATGGATGTATAGGGACCTTCTCAGGGCTGCGTTTCACTTCGGTTAAATGGATTCCTTGCGTCCCTCACTTGCGTCGTTTCCCTGCGACTAGTCCCTCCCACCAGGGAAGCATGGAGAGACGCAAGGAAACCACGAGAAGCAGGGAAATGAGTTTTAAGAGCAATGGGACGTCGTTTCCTTCGGAGCGTCACGTGAAGCGACGTCCGTTTGTGATGACGCCGCACAGCTGATCGTCTGACAGCAGCTCTGTCCCCGTTATTTTCACAAACACCCCCGCCTCTGTTAGTACACATTTACTGACACAAACATGTGTATCATCTGTTGTAGACCCAAATAAATAAAATCAAATAAGAACTCATTCTCAAAAAAGATAAATGCCATTCTTAAAATGTATAAACGAACATTAGTTGGATTAATATTGATTAGAGTGCACAATAGAAATAAAATAATTGAGAGAAGAAAAAGAGATATGTTATCTATCAAAACCCAGTTAGATTAACATTCATTGGATTGCACACTTTGTTTGTGTGGATATGTAGCAAATGAACATGTTAAATAGCACTTAATGACTGACTGAATGGATATGACAATAAATGAAAATGTAAAACGAAAAAGCGATCATGAAAATGTTTCCAATAAATGAATAAAATGATTTTTGACCACTTTGTTGTTCAGATATATCACATATTTGTAACTGAATGATGCATTAATTGAAACAAAACACAGTATAAACTGAGGAGTGAGTCCCGTGAGTTTCATGTGTTTTCTTCACTCCGCTGGGAAACTGCTCTCATGTCAAGAAGCATCAGATCAGTGCGCTGCATCGTCCAATCAGTGAGCGATACATAGTAAGGGGGCGGGGCGAGTGTCTGAGGATTTCATCGAAGGATGGTCTGGTGGTTCCTCGATTATAGCTCCTCCATAATCGCTCCTCGCTCCTCGGTCCTCCGGGAAAAATAAGGCCATTGGGACGCTACTCAAGATGGCGCAGACAAATAAACTTCCGGTGAGACCGAGACCGAGGAGCGAGGAAATGAAAAATAAGAGAAGTGAAACGCAGCCCAGGTCGATTAAATGGAATCCTTGCGTCCCTCACTTGCGTGGTTTCCCTGCGTTTAGTCCCTCCCACCAGGGAAGCATGGAGAGATGCAAGGAAACCACGAGAAGCAGGGAAGTTAGTTTTAAGAGCAATGGGACGTCCTTTCCTCCGGAGCGTCACGTGAAGCGACGTCCGTTTGTGATGATGCTGCACAGCTGATCGTCTGACAGCAGCTCTGTCCCTGTTATTTTCACAAACACCCCCGCCTCTGTTAGTACACATTTACTGACACAAACATTTGTATCATCTGTTGTAGACCCAAATACATTAAATAAAATAAGAACTCATTCTCAAAAAAGATAAACGCCATTCTTAAAATGTATAAACGAACAATAGTTGGATTAATATTGATTAGAGTGCACAATAGAAATAAAATAATTGAGAGAAGAAAAAGAGATATGTTATCTATCAAAACCCAGTTAGATGAACATTCATTGGATTGCACACTGTGTCTGTTTGTGTGGATATGTAGCACATTAACATGTTAAATAGCACTTAATGACTGACTGAATGGAAATGACAATAAATGAACATGTAAAACGAAAAAGCGATCATGAAAATGTTTCCAATAAATGAATAAAATAATTTTTGACCACTTTGTTGTTCAGATATATCACATATTTGTAACTGAATGATGCATTCATTGAAACAAAACACAGTATAAACTGAGGAGTGAGTCCCGTGAGTTTTATGTGTTTTCTTCACTCCACTGGGAAACTGCTCTCATGTCAAGAAGCATCAGATCAGTGCATGCGCTGCATCGTCCAATCAGTGAGCGATACACAGTAAGGGGGCGGGAAGAGTATCTGAGGATTTCACCGGAGGATGGTTTGGTGGTTCCTCGGTTATCGCTCCTCCATTATCGCTCCTCGCTCCTCGCTCCTCGGTCCTCCGGCAGAAATAAGAGCCATGGGACGCTACTCAAGATGGCGCAGACAAATCAACTTCCGGTGATACCGAGGACCGAGGAAATGAAAATAGTCGACCTGAGAAGGACCCCTTGGCAGCGTTTCACTTCGGTTAAATGGATTCCTTGCGTCCCTCACTTGCGTCGTTTCCCTGCGACTAGTCCCTCCCACCAGGGAAGCATGGAGAGACGCAAGGAAACCACGAGAAGCAGGGAAATGAGTTTTAAGAGCAATGGGACGTCCTTTCCTCCGGAGCGTCACGTGAAGCGACGTCCGTTTGTGATGACGCCGCACAGCTGTTCGTCTGACAGCAACCAGCTCTTCACACACACCCCCGCCTCTGTTAGTACACATTTACTGACACAAACATTTGTATCATCTGTTGTAGACCCAAATAAATAAAATAAAATAAGAACTCATTCTCAAAAAAGATAAACGCCATTCTTAAAATGTATAAACGAACATTAGTTAGATTAATATTGATTAGAGTGCACAATAGAAATAAAATAATTGAGAGAAGAAAAAGAGATATGTTATCTATCAAAACCCAGTTAGATTAACATTCATTGGATTGCACACTTAGTTTGTGTGGATATGTAGCAAATGAACATTTTAAATAGCACTTAATGACTGACTGAATGGAAATGACAATAAATGAAAATGTAAAACGAAAAAAGCGATCATGAAAATGTTTCCAATAAATGAATAAAATGATTTTTGACCACTTTGTTGTTCAGATATATCACATATTTGTAACTGAATGATGCATTCATTGAAACAAAACACAGCATAAACTGAGGAGTGAGTCCCGTGAGTTTCATGTGTTTTCTTCACTCCGCTGGGAAACTGCTCTCATGTCAAGAAGCATCAGATCAGTGCATGCGCTGCATCGTCCAATCAGTGAGCGATACACAGTAAGGGGGCGGGGCGAGTGTCTGAGGATTTCATCGAAGGATGGTCTGGTGGTTCCTCGATTATAGCTCCTCCGTTATCGCTCCTCGCTCCTCGCTCCTCCGGCAAAAATAAGGACGCTACTCAAGATGGCGCAGACAAATCAACTTCCGGTGAGACCGAGGGTGTTTCTCAATCACGAGTAAAGCTGCTTCAGAGCCACTATTTCAAGCATACTACGTCATCGAGTGCCGCCGAAGTACTGTTCCAATCTCCAGCATACTTGGAAATCTACCGAGCCCGGCGTACTCCGTTTGGAGAAATATCGAGGCTGCACATGAGTAGACTCCGCGGTCTTAAAATCCCCACAATGCTTTGCGCACGGACCAATTTCCCCAAATCTGTGGCGGAAGATGTAAGAGGCGGGGCCTCTCATATGACGCACACCTGCACACTTGCTAGCGTGTTCCACTCTTCATTTTCCGAATGACAGGAAGTATTCTTGACTCGCTTCTGAAGCAAGATGCTCGGCAGACATGTGCTACCAAGCAAGCGTACTCGCGATTGAGAAACACCCAGAGACCGAGGAGCGAGGAAATGAAAAATAAGAGAAGTGACACGCAGCCACTGATGGGTCCTCCACGGCTCCTCCGCGGATGCATTTCCGGGAACGGTGGAGGCGTTACGCACGGCCGGACTTATCTCAGCCAATGACAGCTCTGCATGCATCCCCTGGATATTATTTTAGTAACTGCTTTCATCGCGACGCGATGTTTACAGAGAGAACAGCTGTGAGGTCCGTGCAGAAAGCAGAGCAGTGTGTAAAATATATATCACTCAGTATAACAGGCCTACATTACTCTCTGTATTTGTATGCTGTAGTTTAGTAGATATCTACAAACTGAGTGTCGATATTATTTAGACCATTTAGCAGAGGTGGGGACTCGAGTCACATGACTTGACTCGAGTCAGACTCGAGTCGCATATTTTTTGACTTGAGACTTGCTTGACTAACATTGATAAAAGACTTGACTTGACTTTGACTTGGTATTCATGACTTGAGACTTGACTTAAGCTTGAGACAGATGACTTGAAAGGACTTGACTGTTTAAAATTACGTATTCCGTAATGTCCCCCTAACATGACACTTAGACTATTTACATCATCTAGGGAAGCACACCAGTAAATGTAGCCTCATGTAACTTCATATATGGGTTCTTTAATAGTTGTGTGAAGTAATTAAACAATAAGGGGGTATTAAGATCTTTAAATTATAAATTTCCTCTCAAAGAGACTTTGTTGTACACACACACACACACAAAACAACATTAAATAATGACATGATATTATAATGATAAAAGTACTTACCAGAGTTTTTCCAGATCAGATCCAAATCAAGCCTCATTGTCTCCACCCCAGAGTTCCCGTTAGCCGGTAATTACCGGACTATGACCGGTAAAATATGCTGAAGACCGGCAAATCTAAATCTCTCCGGTCAAAATGTCCGGTCAAAATGATATCCCCTTAGCGCAATACCTGCATCAGTTGTGCCACTTATGTGACAGACAAGAATAGTATGTGACAGACAAAAGAGTATGTGACAGACAAGAATAGTCAATTCTAATGTCTACACTTAACGTGGAGAAAGAGTGTCCTGTATGGGTTGATTGCGCGTTGATCTGTTGGTAATGCCTCGGGGTTCCGGTGGGCATGTAAACAAATGCACAATGCTGCGCTATACTTTGTGGCCTCACCCCGTTGCATAGCGACGCTTATTGTTTAGGTGTCTTTTAATAAGCAGGTAGTCATATCATTAGCTATAACTAGCTAGATCTGATCGATATGGACATAAACGCGAGTAAAGTCTAATCTGACCGGAGCAAGAGATCAGCTGCTGCTGACGAGTCAACACGCATCTCTGCATGATCCCCTGCAGCGGTGAGCGGAACAAAACACACACTTCAGGTTCACGTAGCTATTTTAATTACCTCTTTAGTTTTACTGTTGGGTCACTCATTATTGGATCCGCGAGCTGCATGATACTGGCGTGTTGTCAGGAGAGGGGGAGAGCGCTCCGTTTATTATTCCTGTGTTATTGTAAATTACTGTACACGTTTGAATAGTTAATTAATCTACTATAATTAGGTTGTTTAATATCGAATCATATCAATTTGTTTCAAAGCTCAATAAATAACATAGAAGATCTTTGACTGGCACTTTTCAAATTTTGTCCGGAAGATTTAAACTGTAACAGACATGTTGACCGGACAGGAGGGGGGAGGGGGGCAGCGCTAGACAGGGGGGAGACAGGGGGGATATCGCACCTGTACGTGATAAGGATATAACAGGCAGGTGTGATATCGCACCGGCATGTTATAACACCTCGAACAAAGGAGGTCATTAGCATATCAAAGGAGGTCATTAGCATAAGTAGTAGTAGGTGTGACCTGTCACTTTTTTATGCATACTAATGTGATGGAAGCGGGATCATTACTACTACTGTCCCGACGTCAGGGGACACATATTCATGTATAAAAGACGTACAAAAGTGCATTTTGCATGATAGGTCCCCTTTGACGTACAGTATACTCACAATACTATCGGACAAAATGAGCAACGCAAGTGAAGAGAGGACAGCCCTGGGCTATCTGGAATACATCCTTGAGGAGGATCACGACAGTGAGATAGAGGAGAACGTTTCCGAGGATGAAGACTACCTTGAGGTAAACGATGAAGATGAAGATTCTGATCAATCAGATGAGGAAACTGATATTCGCCAGACATTCATGTCCAAAAATTGTGAAATTCAGTGGTCCTCATCCCCTAGCCAGGCAACACTATCGGCAGCAAACATAATGAAGGCAGTGCCAGGG